>JALIGW010000001.1:35326358-35506358 GCA_023053685.1 Diadophis punctatus similis | reverse complement strand
TTAAAAATAACTTGAATGAAGGAATTTGAGTGAAGTCTCATTACCAATTTGAACAGCCTGGTATCAAATCCTAGTGTTTTGAGTTTGTTTCAGTGAAAGAATCAAAGACTGAACAGGAATCCAGAAATACAATCTAAAAAGTTTTCTCTTGATGATGTTAGTGTACTGGTTAATCACATAAAAGAGTGGAAACAATGATCAATAGTGGAATAACCTAGGCAGAATCCAGCCTATTTCTCAGCATGGAGGCTATTGTCAATAACCCAAGTGTGTAAGTTTATCCACAGAAAAAATGTTTGGTCTTCTTAGCTGTGATATGATTAGGGCTAATTGGCCTTAATTTGCTGGAGAATGCTGCTTGCCTCCCTTGAAAATTGGTATTACACTGTGTAGATTCCAGCTTTCTGAAAAATGGCCAGTGAAACTTATATGATTAAAATAGGATTTCACCAGTCTAGAATGACTTTAAATAGATCACTAGGAAGAAAATCTTCAACAGGGCTTTACCTGAGGGAGGGCCTTTACCAGTCAATGAAGCTTTGTCCTTGTGATTGGGGCTAGGGTTCAGCAACATCAAAGGTAATATTAAAGTTGGTATGAGGCTGAAAGGAATGGAAATGTTGCTCCCAGGCAGAATTAGATACCCCATTATTCAATACAAATTTATCTTCAGACAGAATTTAGGACAAGTTAAACATTTCCTCAAAGAATGCATAGTTAAACTGTAGAATTCACTGCTACAAGATTAAATTATGGTCACCAATTCTGAAGACTTTAAAGGGGGAATCAGATAAATGCATTAATTGTCAACTCTCAAAATGACTCTAGCTGAAGCGATATTTTTCTTGCTTCATTTCTTAGTTGCCATACTTATGGTGGGGAGGGGGACTTATGGAATGTAGAATGTTTTCCTCCAATGTGCCAGACATAACAACAATAAGGCTCCTGAGAACCAATGCCAAATCAGCATGCCCTAGCAACGGCAGGAGGGAGTGCTGAGAAATTCATCACTTGCTTGGTTGGCTAACGTGACCTGTGACACAAGGAGGGGTGGACAGGATCTATTCTTTAATTATACCAAAAACACGGGAATTATTCAATGTTGGTTTCACCTCTCACTGTGCTGATATGATGTACCCAATAAACAGGATTTTTGTGGAAGCCAAGCCTCAGAGTCTTGAATTGGTTGGGAGCATTACTCAGAACCATGACACTAATACAGTGATCAACAGCTACTGTTCATTGTATCTTTACACTCATTCCAGGGTCAGGGAAAACTGAAGACGCAAGACACTTTGAACAGCTTCATGTGGTAAATTGGGGGGAAATCAAAACAAAACAAGCAATTTTTTAAATGTTTGGAGTTGTTTAGTGGTGCTTTCCTTTCATTTCCCCCATGGGAAGGAAGCTATGCTGATGTTACAGGCCCATAGAAGAGGAATGCTTAAAAAAATCAACACTAGATCCTTAGTCAGTGAGTAGTTAAGTATTTTTTCTCCCATCTCTATCTTCATCTTTTATTTGAATAGCCTGGCATAAAAACCTTTACAACTGTGAAATCAATTAGAATTTTGCTGTTAACTTCTGAAAAAGCTAGTATTTATAACCTGTGAACCTCCCACTTATGACTGTATGACTGTAACTTGTTGCTTGTATCCTTACAATTTATATTAATATTGATTGTTTCCTGATTGCTTATTTGTACCCTATGACAATCATTAAGTGTTGTACCTCATGATTCTTGACAAATGTATTTTTTTCTTTTATGTACACTGGGAGCATATGCACCAAAGACAAATTCCTTGTGTGTCCAATCACACTTGGCCAATAAAGAATTCAATTCTATTCTATTCTGTGAACTGTTAGAACACTGCCAAAATTCAGGATGAAATGCTACTATTGTTAGACACCATATTTTACTACATGATTGCCAAGTTTCAATATTTGTTAAGCATTGGATCATTGAACAAATGTTCCCTCTACATTTACAAGTGCAAAGGCATTAAAATTATATCATCTCTGAAAAAATAAATTTGACACTCTTACTATTCAGTACCTGTTGTAAAACAGTAGGAATTTCCGTCTTTTATTTATTTATTTATTTATTTTGTTATTCTTATATGCCTCCCAACTCCCGAAGGACTCAGGGCGGCGTACAACAAAGAGAAATACAAGAATAGACAAAATTTCATAAAATTTAAAAACAATACAAAATTTAAAAACAGTTTAAAAGCCACAACAGTCTTTGGTTGACTTCTGTTGGAAGAACTTAAGACCAAAAGACTGTACTGGGAAGGATGCAGTAAGGTGATACAGCTTTTCTGGGTGGCTATTCTGATTCTTTCCAGAAATATTTGAACCCCAATTTAAAGCAAATATGAGAGTATGGAGTCTTTTTCTGACCCTTGATTTTCTAAAGAGAAAAGGAGGAGGAGGATACATTTAAAGAATAATAGAATGAATGATATAGAGAATGCATATATGTGTTTCTCTTTATTGATTGAATTATACACTTAGTGGCTCTCATCTGCTATATCTAGAGAAAATATATCCTTATGGTCAATATATAGATGCATATGGCATTATGTTTGGCTAGAATAAAATGTTTTAATGTACCGGGTATACAGTAGCATTAAGTGTGATGTGATAATTTCTCCAATACTGTCAGTAATCAAACTTGTCATCTATTATTGCTTGATTATGATTCATACCAGAATTAATTAATGGGGGAATTTTGAGCAGTATGCCTTAAAGGGATACATGGTATTCTTACTATTATCTATTTGGTTATCCTGTCTCTATAGGACCATCCACAGTGCTGGCCAAAATAAGCAAATGCTGGTTGTCCAGCCATAATTTATTCTTTCTGATCATTTGTTTACTGAAACTCAGATGAACAAATGGAATCAGGAAAGAGATAATTGCAGAATCAGAATCTTTAAGTAATGGCACTAGTTCTTTTTCAAGAATGTGGTTCTTGACAAGGCACCTGAAAAGATGATAAGAGAAATAACCTCTGATGCCAAACCTACACATATCTAAAATCCAAGGCAAAACTTATAGAACAGAAATGAACAGAAATGTGTAAAAAAAATATTCCTCTTTCTTATTGCCTATTGCACTCCAGCATCACTTATTTGTGGTACTTATTTAGCCCATTATCTTACTTAGCCCATTATAGTCCAGAAATAAAATACTTGTAAGCATAAGCAGCAGATAAAAATCTTGGGGTTTGTTTTTGCTGAAATGCTGTATAATTTTATTTCAAGAGAGACAAACACTTAAAAAAATGGTTTCTTGCTTCTTTGTTTTATTTCTGCATTTATGTATTGCATTCTAGTCCAAGCACTCCAGGTGGTTCACATTTTGAAATAATGACATGCAATTTAATAGATATGCTACAAGAAGAAAAGGGAAAGGTAGGGAAAAATGGAAATCAGCACATTCAACTTTTATGACAACTGGTAGAAAGAAAGCTGAGAGGTCTTACTGGAACTGCTACTATATAAATCTGATCACATTCACATGTACCTAATTGCATATGTGTAGAGTTATACAAGGGCGACACGGTGGCACAGTGGCTAAGATGCTGAGCTTGTCGATCAGAAAGGTCGGCAGTTCGGCAGTTGGAATTCCTAGCATCACCTAACGGAGTGAGCTCCCGTTACTTACCCCAGCTTCTGCCCACCTAGCAGTTCAAAAACATGTAAAAATGCAAGTAGAAAAATAGGGACCACCTTGGTGGGAAGGTAATAGTGTTCTGTGAGCTTTCGGCATTTAGTCATGCCGGCCACATGACCACGGAATCGTCATCAGACAGCGCTGGCTCTTCGGCTTAGAAACGGAGATGAGCACCGCCTCCTAGAGTCGGGAATAACTAGCACGTATGTGCGAGGGGAACCTTTACCTTTACCTTTTAGAGTTATACAGATATAAAGTCACCAAGAGTTGGACATGACTGAACAATTAAAACTATTACTACTACAGATATACCAACTCTCAGAGAAATCTTAGTGTTCATGTAGACATGGTTTTTCTCTAGGAAACATAGTGACATAATTAGTTCAAACTACAACAAAGCTTCATAAGAACTTGATGTTTCATCCTATCAAAATAATGCAGAATTATAAGGACTCACCAGAATGCTGCCATTATGTAGCTTAAGCCAACAGCAATAGCATTTAGACTTATATACTGCTTCCTAGTGCTTTACAGCCACGGGTATCAAACTCGCAGCATCACATTGCTGTCACATGATGTTTTGTGATGCTTTTCCCCTTTGTGGAGCTGGGGTGGGCTTGGCCTGTGCGTGACGCATCCAGCTTGTGGGCCGCCAGTGTGACACCCCTGCTCTAAGCGATTTACAGAGTCAGCATATTGTTCTCAACAATCTGGGTCCTCATTTTACCAACCTTGGAAGAATGGAAGATTGAGTAAACCTTGAGCCAATCAGGATCAAATTCCTGGCAGTCAGCAGAATTAGCCTGCAATTCTCCATTCTAACCACTGTGCCACCACGGCTCTATGGTGCATAATGATGCATAACCTGCTGTGAGATCAGGTCCCTCTACACTTTCATGCAAACTAGTTCACAAGGATAAGCAGCTCCATTGTGGTCAATATACAGATAAAATGCAAATGTCTTCCCAACAGCCCAGAGGCCAAACTGGTATTTCTTCCAAGTCATTAATGAAAATTCTGAAGAACTTATTTCCAGTCAGGGGTTTAGAATGGGCAATTTAAATTTAAATAATACTTTCAATAGTATCAACTATAGTGTAAACTTGTCCGTTGCTTGATAGATGAGCAACTTATGTATTCAGATATCCCATTTTTGCATGTCTTCTTAAATTTCAGTACAAGCCATTCATTTTAAGTACCTTAAGTTGCAAGTGCTTACTTATTGCCATCATATAAGGATGCAGTATGGATATGTCTTAAGTGATGCCCAATAATATGAGGGTGAGTCAAAACGTAATGCCATTTTCTTTATTTCAGGTGAAGTTTTTGATAAAAATACCTGAAATTTTTCCCAGTTATAAATGATTATATCATTTACGTTCTGAAATATTTTGTTTCTTACATTTCAGGTCTGTAGACTCGCAAGGAAAATTCAAAATGGCTGCCCCCTTAGAGTTGCGTCAAAAACAAAGAGCAGTGATTGAATTCTTTGTTGCTAAGGGGGAAACCCCTGTGAACATTCACAGACTTGATGTTTCATCCTATCAAAATAATGCAGAATTATAAGGACTCACCAGAATGCTGCCATTATGTAGCTTAAGCCAACAGCAATAGCATTTAGACTTATATACTGCTTCCTAGTGCTTTACAGCCACGGGTATCAAACTCGCAGCATCACATTGCTGTCACATGATGTTTTGTGATGCTTTTCCCCTTTGTGGAGCTGGGGTGGGCTTGGCCTGTGCGTGACGCATCCAGCTTGTGGGCCGCCAGTGTGACACCCCTGCTCTAAGCGATTTACAGAGTCAGCATATTGTTCTCAACAATCTGGGTCCTCATTTTACCAACCTTGGAAGAATGGAAGATTGAGTAAACCTTGAGCCAATCAGGATCAAATTCCTGGCAGTCAGCAGAATTAGCCTGCAATTCTCCATTCTAACCACTGTGCCACCACGGCTCTATGGTGCATAATGATGCATAACCTGCTGTGAGATCAGGTCCCTCTACACTTTCATGCAAACTAGTTCACAAGGATAAGCAGCTCCATTGTGGTCAATATACAGATAAAATGCAAATGTCTTCCCAACAGCCCAGAGGCCAAACTGGTATTTCTTCCAAGTCATTAATGAAAATTCTGAAGAACTTATTTCCAGTCAGGGGTTTAGAATGGGCAATTTAAATTTAAATAATACTTTCAATAGTATCAACTATAGTGTAAACTTGTCCGTTGCTTGATAGATGAGCAACTTATGTATTCAGATATCCCATTTTTGCATGTCTTCTTAAATTTCAGTACAAGCCATTCATTTTAAGTACCTTAAGTTGCAAGTGCTTACTTATTGCCATCATATAAGGATGCAGTATGGATATGTCTTAAGTGATGCCCAATAATATGAGGGTGAGTCAAAACGTAATGCCATTTTCTTTATTTCAGGTGAAGTTTTTGATAAAAATACCTGAAATTTTTCCCAGTTATAAATGATTATATCATTTACGTTCTGAAATATTTTGTTTCTTACATTTCAGGTCTGTAGACTCGCAAGGAAAATTCAAAATGGCTGCCCCCTTAGAGTTGCGTCAAAAACAAAGAGCAGTGATTGAATTCTTTGTTGCTAAGGGGGAAACCCCTGTGAACATTCACAGACGATTACAAAATGTGTTTGAGGACAATACTTTAGATTATAGAAATGTATGCAGATGGGTCCATCGTCTGAATGATGAAAAGGTGGGAACTGTGACGAGGAAGTGAAAACTGCAGTGAAGAAGTGGCTCAAAGAACAGTCAACAAAATTTTACGAGGCAGAGATACATTCGAAGGTGGAACATTGCTATTGAGAGAAATGGTGACTATGTTGAGAAGTAGGGATATGATCCACAGAGGACCAGCTTCATTTTGATGTATGCTACATGTTCCTGTATTGGTAATTATACCTGTCCTAAAGAAAATGGAATTACTTTTTGACTCACCCTTGTAGTATGTGGGTGTCAGCATGGCCCGATTTTACTGTAGTAGAAGGAAGGAGAGAATTGTTTTGCACAGAAAGTTATATTTTGTTCAACAGTGGTAATTCAAAGTGAAGAAATTCTATGCATTTTTATGACAAGGCATCAATGGAATTCTTTCCCAGGGAAATAAGCATAGATTGCAGCCAGAAAAAAAATTCTATATGGTTGTCAGGAATCTTGTAATAAACATATGTATTATCAAAGAATCTGATTAGTGCACTTAGCCATTTTTACTTTTTTGTTCTTACTTGAATTGATGGCAGGAGCTGTCAGCCAACAATCAAGTATAAAGGGGATAGATGTCAAAGACTCTGAGGAGGTCAAGAATGATGAAAGCTATGTTGTGTCATCCTGACACTCCCACACACTTCTCTTGTACAAGTGTTGTGATGTTGCAGAATTTGTGGTGCTGTACTGTGGTACAATACTGACTTTCATCATTGTGACAAAAAGCAGGATGCTTCAGAAGATGTCCATGAGGACAGACAAATGTGTTTTCCTTCCTTTGTGGGTGGATGGCATGTGTTTTACTCAGAATCTCAAAAATTCTTCCAATTTCCATTCTAGCTGAACTGTTCAATCATGAGTGAAAGTGAAAATTCAACTGTAACAGTTGATATTTTACTTGCAGAAAGTGATATTGCATGATAAGGAGGCAGAGTAGAACTTTCTGGCTTTCTCCAATGCAAAATCATATAGAGTCCATATGGAGTTTTTCAAGTGTTTCTCATAAAATAGACTTCTATACTTTAAAATACTTCGTGCTATTCCTGCAAGTGTGGCATGTATGTATGTGCTTCAACCACTAGTTGCAAGAAATAGATTTTATGTAATCCACTCAGGAGTGTTGTAGTTGCTTGTGACTACTCATACACCAATTTCCCATGACAATGCAGTATGTAGTTCTTATTCAGTATAGGATTCACATACACATACACAATGTGTGCCATCAGACTGGGATTTTAGGGCAGGATTCAATGTCCCCACTCAGCATCATGAGAATATTTGTGGTATGTGAAATCATACAAATGAACATCAGGAAAGTCTCCTTCTTATGAGGCCATTGATCAGAAGTAATATTATCTTATCTTTACAGTATTGAGAGAGAGAGGGGGGGGGGTGATCAAACATTTGTGAAGAAAACACATAATATTTGCGTCTTTTCAAACTGGGCAAGCAAAAAACTGAAAAGAAAACATAAAATATAGAATAATGTATGACATAGGCTAAGATAATGACAGATGGAGGAATCATGCATATTGTAGAGAATGTGGTAAAGAAATAGGGAAGGAGAGAAAGATCATTTGGTCTCACTCTTAAAAGCTAGGTAGCATTTCATTCAAGGAAAAATTATTTTGTAGAATTCATGTCTACACAAGGTTTGTCCCTAAAAGGAGTTCTATGACCCTCAGATATATCATAGCATGAGTTATTAAGGTCTTGTAAAAACTTCACATTGAGAGGCAGTATGTCTAATAGTAACCCTTTCCGAGGATTGGTAGCAGGAAAAACATGTTCTGTTGGTTGGTTTTCCAGAGGCATCTAACTGGCTTCTGTGAGCAGGAACTTCAGAGCTCTTCCCTATTTATGTCCTATCTTACATTACATTAAAGTGTTTAGAATTAGTGATGTATCTGTTAAGATAGGATCTTCTGAAATAAGCTATTTCCTTGTAGTATACACATTTCCTCCACTGACACCTTATTATTTGCTTGTGTATATAAAATTTACCTAAATAAATTCTTCCTAGTTGCTTGGGAATGCAAGAATGAAGAATTGTTCATTGACTATGAGTTTTGACTGTGAGTGTGAGCTACTTTTTCAGAAATTAGTGAGTACAAAATAGATCTTCTCTACATGACAAAGCAAAAAATGCATAATAGAGCAATACACATTTTGGAAGTGTTATTATAGAACATGCATATGGGAACATGAGTAGATTCTCCAGTCAGAAACACATTTTAAAATATCTTAGTGTACATTTGCAAAAAAAATTGCATACTAATAATTATACAAGTAATTGCATTTCTTTAACTTTATGTAGGGAGAGTTAAGGCCTATCTTGGAGACAATCCAGAGGTGGGTTCCTCCTGGTTCAGACCGGTTTGCCCGAACCGGTAGCAAACCGCTGGTGACGTCACGATTGTCAAGTAGTGAATATTGTCAGTTGTATGTCTATGCAGGGTGATGCACCCCTATCCTAATATTATGGTACATTCCAATACAGGCAGAACACGTGATATGAGTTGTACGCATGTGTGCATTCCTAAACCACCATTATTCTCTTTGACTTGGCTCTTGACCGGGACGGTCGCATTTTCTTAGCAAAAATGTAATTATTCAGGATTTATTGTTTTTTGTACCGAAATAAATATTTTCTATTAGACTTTTAATTTCGACTTTATTTCTAACTGTCTGAATTCCAAGCAAAGATCTAAATCGCCTCTATGAGATTTATTCTCACACTTAACAATGATGATGTCACAGAACCGGTTCAGTCAGTGCCGGTCCATGGAGGCCGCCATCTTTTTTGACTTTTTTTTTTACTTTTTTGGGGGGGATTTTTTTGGATTTTTTGCTACTGCACATGTGTGCACACGCGCAAAGTGCGCGCATGCCCATGCAGCTTTGGAGGAAGCGAACTGGCAGTGAGGTAAGTTAGAACTCACCCCGAGACAATCTAATGCAGTAAACAATTGCATTGGTAAAAACTGCATTTGATTACATAAATTATATGTGACAAGGTCTCCATTTTAAAGAAAATCATTAATATTAAAAGTTATTATTTTAATACTTTTTCATTTTAAAAAAATCACAATTCCCACTCTACAGAAGGACCAGAATTCTACAATCATTTATATCTATCTATTTTGTCCAACTGACATTTCTACTTAGAGGGAAAATAAAATAGACCACAGTTACAGTGAGCTTCCCTAAGACTTCTCATAATTATATAAAGTAAGTTAGGGAAATTCTAAATTCTCACAAAACTGAAAACTGGAGATGAGTGCATGAGTTAACCAATCCACTGAGAATTTCAGATCAAATCATATTTTCCTGAAACAATTAAAAGTGAAGACAGAATAAAGGACAAGTGATTACTTACCGGTATATCCTTCCTCACAAACTTTGCTTTTCCAGTTAGAAGCCTTCAGAAATATATTCTGTTTGTGTATATATTTTGGGGGGGACAAGATAAGTGTACTTTTCTATAATGAAATTACTTTACATAGATTGTTTAGTTCTAGATAAATAAGATTAATGTGGCCATATTTAGAGACTGGTGGAATATGTTCTGTAGGAGACAATAATGATAAAAGAACCTGTTCATTTTTATGTTGCTCTCTCTGTGTGATATTAATAGAAAATACATTCATAACCATGGGCAACAAATCATCTATCACTGTATATATGGAGATAAATATTTCTCATGTTTATTCCAGAATACATTCAAATTTGGAATCCTTTCAATAGATCTTAAGAGTCTGCCCTGTGTCTTCTTTCAAATAATGAATATCTAAACAATGCTATAATTATGCACTGAACAAGAGTGGAAAAAAATCCACTATTAAGAGGGCCTTGTGATGGTTCTCCACACAGCAGGTCCAATAATAAAGATCAGAGATTTTCAAATATTTTTTTTGCAACTAAAATTCAAAAAAGTAGATTCAGTTCTGCAGTTGACCTTTAAATCAATAATGAATTGAAAGAGGATGAACAAATTGAAGTTTAAGAGGTGTTTTTAGTGAGGTGTTTTTAGTGAGTCAAAAAAGCACAACAAAGAATGTTCTTTCTGCATCAACTCAGGAAGCTCAAACCGCCCAAGGAGCTGCTGATACAGTTCTACAGAGGAATTATTGAGTCTGTCATCTGCACCTCTATAACTGTCTGGTTCAGTTCTGCAACCCAACAAGACAGACACAGACTTCAGAGGATAATAAGAACTGCAGAAAAAACAATTACTGCCAACCTGCCTTCCATTGAGGACCTGTATACTGCATGAGTCAAAAAGCGGCCGTGAAAATATTTACTGACCCCTCGCATCCTGGACATAAATTGTTTCAACTCCTACCCTCAAAATGACGCTATATAGCACTGCACACCAAGACAACTAGACACAAGAACAGTTTTTTCCTGAACACCATCACTCTGCTAAACAAATAATTCCCTCACCACTGTCAAACTATTCACCAAGGCTGCATTACTATTACTATTAGTCTTCTCATCGTTCCTATCACCCATCTCCTCCCACTAATGACTGTATGACTGTAACTTGTTGCTTGTAACCTTACGATTTATATTAATATTGATTGTTTCCTGATTGCTTATTTGTACCCTATGACAATCATTAAGTGTTGTACCTCATGATTCTTGACAAATGTATCTTTTCTTTTATGTACACTGAGAGGATATGCACCAAAGACAAATTCCTTGTGTGTCCAATCACACTTGGCCAATAAAAGAATTCTTCTTCTTAAAAAAAAAAAGAACAATCAAGACTTACCTTAGTGTCATGGCCCCTTTGTAGCCTGGGTCCAAGGAGGAGGACGAGACGGAGCTAGGGCCAACAGGGGAATGACCGGAGAAGCAGAGTGAAGCAGTCCCAGGTCCCTCGGGCCTGGGAAGGGTCGCCAGTGAAGGAGAGAAGGAGCAGGATGACCAAGCAAGGGGGAAGGAGAGGGCAGGCAGTGGAGCAGAGGAGCGACGGAGCTCCAGCAATGAGCAATTACCTCCCCCTGATCCCCAAGCACGGAGAATGAAGAGGAGGCAGGATCAGCACAAGGTGACCTGAAGTCTTGGGAGGAGGGAGCCCCTTCCCTCTTCACAAGGCTCACCTGGGGAATGAGATTCAAAGAGATGCCATTGGGAGAGGCACTTGTCGGAAACAAGTGTTGCCTTTTTCCAGTGTCATGTGTTGCTACCGACATCTGGATACTTTGTTTGCCTTGCCCTGTTTGCCTTGCCATGCTTGCCTTGCTTGCCTGGCCTGGCTATGTGCGAGTTCGCACTGACACAGTTCTCTCTGAACTGGGACTGTTCACTGCAGTCCCAGTGAACTCTTCCTGTGATGAGAACTCCTTGGAACCAAGTTCCCTGAACTGTGGCTGCTTTCAGAACTGTGCTGCTCCTCTGGACTAATAGCAGCCAGGAACTATTGGAGGTGCGTGTTTAGAGCTTTGCTCCTGGACTTGCAGTGAATGGTGGGACTTTTGGGGGAAAGTTGGAGCAATAAAGGGGAGTTAAGCCTTCATTCCAGCTGTGTTGTTTCCGTGCCCAGCCCCGGGTCATTACATGGATGGATCATATCTTTGTAAATACACATATGCAAAATAACTTTATTCCTGTTTTCAGTCCTGAGTCTTGAAAAAACATAACTGTTTCTTGCATACCTTTTGGAGGGGTAACCTAGTTTTCCAAATATGCAGTACTTTGGATACACCATAAGATGGCAGCAAAGAGACACAAAAATATAACTAGTGGCTGCTCTTCAGTGGTTATCTATGGTGTTGTAGCCCAGATCTGGTAATCTTGCACAAAACCATGAAGTAATTGTAGGCTGAATTAACCCAACATGCTATATTAGAATGAGTAGTTCAGTATGTTACCCAAAATCAGTTAGCAAAATTTTTGCCTTTTTTTTACAGACCTTTCATATATGCAGGAAATACAAAGTAAGGAGCACATTTCTTGAGGTCTTCTAGTTGCTAGGCAACACATATTCAGAAAAATTAATTAGCTCAGCACCCTTCATGACCTCTGCTACTATCTTTTGAAAAGTCGAAGAATAACTTTAGCTGCTCTTTTGAGTATGACTACCTGCTATTGCTATTCCAACATTTTCCAAGTTGCTCTGCAACTAAGGTACACTCTTAGGCATATAACGTAAAATAAATTATTCTATTGCCTGTCTAGTATCTCTATCCTGTCTAGACTATTACTGCTCTGTCTATTTGGATTTGCCATTACTCTCCCAGTTCACCTCCTGGGATACAAAGATGTCAGGAATTGAACCTTCTGTGCATAAAGGATATTCTCCAATATTAACGTTGGGTCCCCTTCTACAACATAAGTTCCCATATGGCAATTGTCCTAATTTCTCTCTTGAGAGTTCTAATGGTAAATGAAACTACAGTTTGTCACAAACTAAGCCATAGCTTCTTCTACGTGACCTACAACTGTTGAAGTCCAATGTACACACCCTAAAAAAACTTGGGAAAGAACAGAGGTTAGTAAAACATTGAAAAAGTAGGTTCTTGGATAAGCTTGGAAGCAGAAATCAGGAACTAGGGATAAATCAGGAATCAAAGCCAAATAACTTTTCTATCTAGTACCATATTTTTCGGAGTATAAGATGCACCGGAATATAAGACGCACCTTAGTTTTGGGGGAGGAAAATAGGGGGGGGGAGAATCTGCCTACCAGGTATTCATCTGGCTAGCATCCTTAGTCTGGTCAGCTTCAGGGGATTATTTTATCCCCTGGTTAGGACTTTAAAAAACCTTCTTCGGAGAGAGTAACAATGAAAGAGCTTGCAAGCGGATAAGAGCTGGGAAGATCATTAGCACTTGGTTAGAGCTAGAAAAAAACTTATTCTGAGCAAGTAGAGCAATGAAAAAAACCCTGCAAAGACTTAGGGCTGGAAAAACATTCTTCAGAGAGAGTAACAGTGAAAGAGCCTGCAAGGTAAGAGCTGGGAAGATCGTTAGCACCTAGTTAGGGCTGGAAAGAAAGCTCCGAAAAAGCTACATTCAGAGTATAAGACACACCCAAATTTTCAGCCACTTTTAGGGAGGAAAAAGGTGCATCTTATATTCCAAAAATACGGTATATGCCACAGTTGACAATAAGACCTTGTTGCCTGAAAATGCAAGAGCATTGTTTCTGTCAGTGCCTAGATTGGAAGGGTGAGATTAGCATCTAGGACCTAGACATGGAGAAGCAATTTCATTGCCCTTCAAATTAGTTGGATTTTAAGTCTACTCAGCTCCAGCCAACATTGCGAATGGCGAGAGACTATGTAAACTTTAATTTAAAATATATAGGATGCACCAAATTGGCTTATATATGATCTAAGGACAACAAATCATCTTGATATAAATGGAGGTCAGCAGATCATAGTATAAACCCAAAGTTGTCCAATTTGAGTCCTAGCAGCAAAATCAAATAACTTTAAAGGTAAACCTGATACATGAAATTTTGTCAAGGCTTCACTTCAAAAATGCGCTTCTCTGCTTTGATTCCTGTTTTATACCAATAGTATTCATTAACCTACTTCTTCAATGTATAGTTTTTATTATTACAATCATTATTTCCCTCATACTGTCAACCCAACAGTAACAAGAATCAAAACAAATTAAGTACTGTTCTCTGGGTTACCCTTTTGCCCTTACATTTCTGCTTTGTGAATGCAGAACAGACTTTAAGAGTCTTGGGAATCCACCAAATGCATTATGCTTCAAAAATAAATCTTCATTTTCCATTATAATTTGTAAACCATTGGCTGCTGTTCTGACAGGACTTTAAAAAAACCTAAGCTTTTATACTGAGAAAAAGAATAGATCTTACTGTATATTTTGCAGGCTTAAAAAAATAGAGGGTATTTAATCATATAGAAACCATCAAGATAAAACATTGACATGCTAATCATTTACAGTGCCCTGGAAATGGTTGGAATAAACTCCCTTCGTTGAGGAATACATGCTAAATTTGCAAATGAGCTAAATAGGAAGTTTTAAAATTTCAGACAAGCTCCTGACATTAACATATGTTTATGGTAGTGCTCTGTTATCCATCTTATTATATCACAACTGCTTCTGTTTCCAAAGCATGTCAACTTGAAACTTCTGAGTATGTGCATCCAATACAGACCATTTTGGCCTGCAGGAATCACAGGACGTTTTAAAGTCATGGCTTCCCAACAAATCAAGTTACATCTTTCATTATTCCAATACCCAATTCAGTGAGTTAACATCTTTACAGATTAAGGTTTTACAGATTAACAGAGTTGGAAGGGACCTTGTAGGTCATCAAGTCCAACCCCCCCCCCCCCACCCAAGCAGATCCTACATGATTTTTGACAGATGACAGTCCGGTCTCTTCTTGAAAGCTTCCAGTGATGAAGCTCCCACAACTTCTGAAGGCAAGCTGTTCCAATGGTTGATTGTTCTAACTGTCAGAAAATTTCTTCTTATTTCCAGGTTGAATCTCTCCTTCAGTTTCCATCCATTATTCCTTGTCTGGCCTTCAGGTGCTTTGGAAAATACCTTGACCCCCTCCTCTCGGTGGCAGCCCCTCTAATATTGGAGCACTGCTATCATGTCTCCCCTGGTCCTTCTCTTCACTAGACTAGCCATGCCCAATTCCTGCAAGCGTTCATCATATGTTTTAGCCTCCAGTCCCTAATCATCTTGGTTGCTCTTCTCTGCACTCTTTCTAGAGTCTCAAATTTCTAGAGACTCAACTCTTATAGTGTGGTGACCAAAACTGGATGCAGTACTCTAGGTGAGGTCTTACTATTCAATATCACCTTCTAAAAGTATTTATTATGAGCACAAGTTGTGGTTCCTAAAGCTTGTTGGAAATGTTGGCAATTTCTTTTTAAAAGTGAGTATCTAAGTATACTCCTTTGCATACAAACATCTTGGCATCTTTGAGTATGAATTGGAAACCCTCTAAAATCTCTTCTGAATGTTCAGACAATAGGGAACAAGATAGACCAAAGAGTTGTCTGAGGATAAGAAGACTTCCTGAGTTCAGACCAAGTTGATTGAATCTTTTGTGTCAGCAGGCCACTGCCTCTGACTAACTATATTAGTGATGCCTAGGTCCACGAATACATTGTGATGGTATGTGGAAAAGACTTTGGGAGATAGGAAGAAGCAATGCTGCCTAGGAAAGAATAGAATAGAATAGAATAGAATAGAATAGAATAGAATAGAATAGAATAGAATAGAATAGAATAGAATAGAATAGAATAGAATAGAATAGAATAGAATAGAATTCTTTATTGGCCAAGTGTGATTGGACACACAAGGAATTTGTCTTTGGTGCATAAGCTCTCAGTGTACATAAAAGACAAGATGGTGAGAGAAAAGAAGTCTGCAGCAGGATAGTGGGATAGCGGGATAATGGGAGGAACAAGCTGCTTAGAAGGGGATCTCCTTCTCAGGCTACAAATGAGATGGTAGGAGAATTATACTTTCACACTTTCAAGTTTTTATTAAATAAATTTACAATAAAATAGAATTGGCTTATTTGGTCATGTTTCCTGTCTATTCTACCTGGTAAGGTTGATATACATTAAGGCTGTTAACAATTTCCTTTGCTTGAATCAGGAGCAAAAAAATGGACTCCTTCCACAACCTACACCTCAGTCAAGTTTTATGGCAGCCGAAGTTGATAAAGTTTTTGTCTTCTAAAGCAGAAAAAAAAAATCACAAGTCTCCTTGAGAAAAAAAATATGAACCCAAAATCAGCTGCCTAAGGTGACTTCCTCACTCTATTTAAAGGTAGAGTTGGCTCCCAGACAAGTGAACAAGCAATTTCTTCTTCTAGAAAATAATGCTTAAAGGATTCAAACTTTGTAAATTCCACTGCTACCTAATCTGAACTTTCCAAACAAATGTGCAAATGGATGCTACATTATTCATCATGAATGTTCTTATAATTCTCTGCTCAGAATACATTTTAAAAATATGTATTTAGGCAAGAATACATTTTAATATATTTAAATTGGAATATACTTTTGAATTACATTTCATACATAACATTGATTATGTGCCACCAAGACACTATCAGCTCTTATCAATACATTGATAGGTCTTCTCCAGATGATCTGGTCTCAATCTGGTGCCCAACCAAAACAAACATAACCATAGAGCAATGTTGAAATGAAATAAGTTGAAAGTAGATTCTGTTAACTATCACTCCTTGTAGCTGTATTGCAAAACAATTGAATTTTCATGCAAGTATCCTTGGCTGCAGATGCTCCTAGTTCTGTCCCTTCCACTCTCTTGCTTGCTCTCAGCCAATGAAAGCAACACAGTCCTCAGCATTTCTGACTTTCCTGAGAAACTTTCTTTTTTTAAAAAAAAATAATTTTTATTTGATGTATAAACATTAAAAAAGACAAACATACATTGAAGACAACACTATATGTACAGACGCGTACATATATACATATAAACTTTTACAGTAAACATCTTGACCTATAGGTTTTGGTAAATTAATACATATATAATTATATTTATAATATTTATACTTATCTATTTATTCTATCAGTTAATAAGTTCTCAGTTATGACTTATCTATCTATCTATCTAAACATTTCTATGTTCCTTTTATTCCATTTCTTTTTTCTAGCCAGTTATAGAAAAGATTCCAAGTTTCAAAATATTCTGAGTTTTCTTTCTGTTTCAATTCTAGTGTTAATCTGTCCAATTCTGCACATTCTAGGATTTTTCTGATTGTTATATTTTCTGCTGGTACGTCACCCTGTTTCCAATGCTGCGCTAATACTATTCTTGCTGCTGTTAGTGTATGTGTTATAATATACCAATACTTTTTTTCTATTTTTTGATCCAACATCCCTAGCAGGAAGGTTTCCAGTGTAAAGTTTATCTTTAATTTAGTTATTTCTTGGATCCAGGTATGTATAGTTTGCCAAAAGCTTTTAACTTTGGGGCACGTCCACCACATGTGATAGTAAGTTCCATTTTTGTGAGGGCACTTCCAGCATTTGGGATTCATGTTTGGGTACATTCTGGCCAATCTCGCTGGTGGAAGATGCCATCTGTAGTACATTTTATATATGTTCTCCTTATATGCTGCTGATTTGGTTATTTTCAAATTTTTAATCCATATTTCTTCCCATTGTTCCTGATTTATTTCATATCCAAAATTTTTGATCCAACTCGTCATATTCCCCTTAACTCTTTCTTTTTTCATTTTGTAGTTTATTAAAAATTTATAGATTTTTGTTATCATCTTTTTTTCTGATCCCAATAAAATTTTGTCCAATTCTGATTTCTTTTTTGCGACTCCAAATTTTTTCTTGTCCTCCTGTAATCTCAGCCAATGAAAGCAACACAGTCCTCAGCATTTCTGACTTTCCTGAGAAACTTTCATGTCTTGCATCACTAAAGATCTTTATGTTATTGGGTCATAACTCTCTGATGTTCTCTGACATATTATTTTAAATGAAAGGGGGTCAACTTATTTTCCAAAGCACCAGAAGGCAAGGCAAGAAACAATGGGTGGAAACTAATCAAGGAGATAATTAATGGCAAACTTCCTACCAATGAGAACAATTAACCAGTGGAACAGCTTGCCTTCAGAAGTTGTGGGTGCTTCATCACTGGAGTCCAGTTTTTTTTAAGAAAAGACTGGACAGCCATCTGTCTGAAATGGTATAAGGTCTCCTGCTTGAGCAGGGGGTTGAACTAGAAGACCTCTAAGGTCCCTTACATCTCTATTCTGATTGACTGTGAGAAATGAAGGGGATTATAATTAGATAACATCTAACATAGATGTAACCTAGCTCTACTTTCTGTTTCATATTTTTAAACAACGGTGAACCTTTTGGTACTCTCTGAGATTAGCTAGTGCTTCAGATGTTTTATTAACTAGGTAATAAAATTAGATGCTATCAACTAAGTAAAATCATCTGTGCATGTTGGGTAGTTAGGTAATGAAATATCTGCAAGCAAGCAACCAATCTCGGTACCAAAGAATTTCACAATTGAATTCTAAACTACATTTATACTGTTTTAAACAACTTCACTGAATATTCTCCACCAGATTTTAAAGCAGCATTTGATTTATGGCATGGTGGAAAATCCAGTGTGGCCACCACAAGGCAATCACAGTTGCTACGTTTTTGCCACCTGAAGTACTGTGGAAAGAAGAAAGAAAAGGAGGGAGGGAGGGAGGAAAAAATGATACGGTAAGTCTTGCTTCCAAGAAGTTATTGAATAATTCTTTCAGAATTTCAGAAGACCATTTTTATTCAACTATACACAGAGGCAGCTCCAAGTTGGAGCATTATAGTAGTGAAAGAGGGAGATATCAAAATAGAGCTAGAGAAAAATTCACTCTCAGGATTATTTGCAAAGAATGGTGGAATTCAAGGGATGACAAGAGGAACTGGCACGATGTCTCTGTGTGCATTTAAATACAGTTTGCTCAGAACAGCTTGATTTCCATGGTACATATAAAAATGCTAAGTTACAAATGAATATATGTGAAACTTCACATCATGCAAATATATTCATTATGATTCATCATGACAGAATGGAGAGTAAACAAAATTGATTATTAAACACTTAAAAATAAATAAGAGTATAATCACGTACTTCTTAAGCTGAAGGATATAACAATATATACACTGTTTTTTTCAGGAAATGATTAAACCATGGAAGAGATGAGAATGTGTACAGACAATAAATCAAAGACTTCTCTAGAAGTTATATTTTCATATTTTGTTCTCAAATATATAGGACTGTGTGATTTCATTCATCATTTCATCATCATTTTAGCCACTGTCTATCCACTGTAGGATGAAGGCCTCTTCCGCATGTTTCCAACCAATACAGTCCTGAGCTTTCTTTTACCAATTGGGCCCACAATACTTGCTGATGTCATTGGTACATCTTGTTTTACGTCTCTTTCATGGATGCTTTTAATCAAGTGATGTATATAAAATGATATATTGAAGAAAACAATATTTTGAAGGTTTCCTGATATACTTAGAACTTCATGAGATTTAAAACTGATGGGATATCTCATGTCATACCCAGGCACA
This sequence comes from Diadophis punctatus similis, assembly GCA_023053685.1. NCBI lineage: Eukaryota > Metazoa > Chordata > Lepidosauria > Squamata > Dipsadidae > Diadophis > Diadophis punctatus. The sequence continues at coordinate 35,486,869 of JALIGW010000001.1, read as the reverse complement.
CTTAGTGGGTTTATTTAGATTTTGCTTATATATTATGAAAAAAGTTTCTGATAGTAAGATCTATATAACAGTGCAACAGTCTAGCTATGGAATTTGTGATCATTCCATCTCTGAAAGTTCTTAAGAAGATAGCTCCTTTAATGACTGATTTAATTGGTTTTCCTGCACATTGCAGAGAATTAAACTAGATCAGGGGTAGGCAAAGTTGGCTCTTCTATGACTCGTGGACTTCAACTCCCAGAATTTCTGAGCCAATCATGCTAGCTTAGGAATTCTGGGAGTTGAAGTCCACGAGTCATAGAAGAGCCAACTTTGCCTACCCCTGAACTAGATGAACCTTGCAGATCCTCCCAATTCTACAAATCTATGATTCTACAATAAGAAATAGAGTAACATATGACTCTTGGGCTCCATTCAAAGACACCAGAAGACTGATTTCAGTTAACTTGGATTATTATCTGCAAATACATCCATGTCAATCAGAGGCCTCCATAAAGATATTACTTGCTTTGTCTTCTGATATGGAAAATATAAGCTTCAGTATTATCTTGAGACACAAGTCTCACAGTCATTCTGAACATCTGAAATTCTTTTCTTGCATATTGAAGCTTTTGATTGTAGATTGATTGTAAAGCATTTGTAAATCTCAGAGTCCTACAAAAGCAAAGAAAAGCATAAAGGGCTTTTAAAACATTAAAAAACAACCCACAACTAGAGATGTGACTAACCAAAGTCCAACTACATTAGTTTCAGTTATATCCTTTCCTCCTAGAACTCTTAGGCAGCATAGAGCAGGGGTCTCAAACTTTGGCAACTTTAAGCCTGGCGGACTTCAGCTCTCAGAATTCCCCAGCCAGCTTTGACTGAAGAAGGGCAACTGAACTGGCAATCAGAAGACAATCAAGAGAGATTAGCAGAACATCTGCCTTCTAGTCTTTTGCTCACAGAATGAGCTCCTGCATCAAACAACTTGTCAGATACAATTTGTGCAGTTGAGTTGCAAGAATAATCATGCAGCTCAGAGTTATACACAACGACATTTTTGGCTTGTTGGTTCACATTGAATAAAATCTTGCCTCAAAGTTTTTCATGAATGATCCTACTACTTGCCTGTCAACATTTTATTGAAGATGTTTCCCCCCCCCCCAAACAATAGCAATATTTCTTATTGTTATCTTTGGTATCCAAGCTGTGTTATGGGAAGAAATTAGGAATTAATAAAGGGAATATTTAGAATTTTTTTTAGCTATTTCCACTTTGGTCCAAAAGTTTATTAATACAACTGTTAAAACCAAGGCTCCCAACTAAGCCATTGTCCCCAAAAGAGCTGATAACTTGGACTCTGTTATGCTTTAGAATTCCACTGTGAATGGTGATGGAACCATCTAGCAAAAAGCTAATCAGCATCAGTCCTGGTTCGGCCTTAGCTATGAGAATATAGACAGTGGTCTATTTACAAACAGATTATGTTCCAAGAGGACATTCATTAGTCTATTTTTCTGCAAGCCCAACAAGCATAAAAAGCATATGTAGTACAGTTCTTACCTGACAGTATGTGAAAAAAAACCTGTAAGTAGTATGCAAATGGAAGGTGGGGAAGGCAGGAAAGGGTTTGTTTCCAAATACATAAGTGGCACACTGGAAATAGGGCGTTGTCTTCTTGCTGAACGCCCCTTCTCGTAGGGTGGAGCTAGCCTCCAAGAATGGGATGACACATTCCACAGCCTATCAGGACTGAGTCTGATTTCATATAAAAAGCTGCCCTCCATGCTACTCCCCCTCTGGAGACGAAGGACAGGATCAGACTCTAGTGTACTCCCCAGCACCTCAGAATAGAATCACAACAAGGGGGGGACTTGGAGGCTAGCTCCACCCTATGAGAAGGGGCGTTCAGCAAGAAGACAACGCCCTTTCTCCATAGTGGGTGGAGCTAGCCTCCAAGAATGGGACATACCAAAGCAGTATGGTCCCTAGGGAGGGTTCGAAACCTCTGCGTCCCTGTTTGCAGGTGGGACGGCCGCTTGCAAAACATGCCGTCCGAAGTCCGCATCGCTCGAGGCGAACACGTCCATCTTATAGTGGCGGATGAAGGGCGTCGGTGACGACCATGTCGCCACCCTGCACACCTCCTCGAGTGATGCACGCATTGACCACGCCACGGTCGTGGCCGCACTCCTGGTGGAGTGTGCCATTAAGGGCGTTGGGCATGGAAGACCCAATTGCTTGTAGGCATCCGCGATAACTTCGCGAATCCAACGGCCCACCATCGCCGGAGATGCCTTCAGCCCTGAAGAGGTCGGCGTGAACCCAATGAAGAAGCTCTCCGATTTGCGAAACGACGCTGTCCGCTGTACGTAGACCTCAACTGCCCGGCACACGTCGAGGGCATGCCACCGGCGCTGGTCCGCCGTGGAAGGATTCGGATAGAATGCCGGGAGAACCAACTCCTGCGCACGATGGACGTAGGAGTTCACCTTGGGTATGAACGTAGGATCCATGCGTAGGACCACCCTGTCTGGGTAGAAAACACACAGTCCCTCCCGGACCGACAGTGCTGCGAGCTCGGAGATCCGCCTTGCAGAAGTAATCGCTACGAGAAACACAACCTTTATCGTCAGCAACCGGAGATGCACTGAAGACAACAGCTCGTAAGGCGGCTCTGACAGGACAAGCAGGACCTTCTGGAGATCCCAGGATGGGAAGCGGTGGACCACCGGAGGGGCCACGTTAGTGGCCGCCCGGAGAAAACGCCTGATCAGCGAGTGGTTGGATAGGGGTTCGCGACCCTGACCAGTAAGGATGGTAGACAGTGCCGCCACCTGTCGTCGCAAGGTGTTGGGCGCCAGACCTTTGTCCAGGCCGGCCTGAAGGAACTGTAACACGTGGATGACCGAAATGTCCAACAGGCACAGGTTCGTCTGCGAACACCAGTCGCAGAACACCTTCCAAGTGGAGTTGTAAATTCTCACCATGGACGATCTGCGTGACGAAAGGAGGGTCCGGATGATGCGTTCTGGAACCCCACGGAGACTCAGTGTACGCCGCTTAAGTGCCAGGCGGTCAGCTGAAACCATTGCGGATCTGGATGACGCACTGACCCCTGGGAGAGCGACGATGCGGTCGGCGGGATCCTCCAGGAAGGACTGATGGACATCGACCTCAGGTCCGTGAACCATGTCCTCCTCGGCCAGTGGGGGGCCAGGAGAATCAACTCCGCTTCCTCGGTCAGAATCTTGCGGATCACCCGCGGGATGAGGGGGAGAGGGGGAAACGCGTAGAGAAGACCCTTCGGCCAGGGGCAACGAAGGGCGTCTGTTCCCTCTGCCCCGTGTGTGTAGTACCAGGAGAAGAAGCGGGGAAGTTGCGCATTCACCGGAGTGGCGAACAGATCGACCAGCGGTGTGCCGAACCTGAGCGAGAGGTCCCGGAACAGGTCTCGATGCAGACTCCATTCTGCCGACTCCACCTTGTGGCGACTGAGCCAATCTGCTGTTTGGTTCGAGTCCCCGGAAATGTGTTCCGCTCTGAGCGAAGACAGGTTGGCCTCTGCCCAGAGGCCGAGGGCTCTGGCTTCTGCCATCAGGTCCTGGGACACCGTGCCTCCCTGCCGATTTATGTGAGCTTTCGCAGTCACATTGTCGGTCAACAGGAGGACGTGGTTGCCCCTCAAGGATTCCTCGAATTGCTGTAGGGCGAGGAAGGACGCTCTGAGCTCCAGCAGGTTGATGCTGAGCCCTGCCTCCGTCGGCGTCCATGTTCCCTGAGTTACCTGGCCCAACGAGTGGCCCCCCCATCTGAGCAAGCTGGCGTCGGTCGTCACCGTGATCCTCGGGGGCTCGTTGAAGAATGTCCCCTCGGCGATGGCCGGGGAGCTCCACCACAGGAGGGACCGCCGGACTGGCGGGGGGAGGCAAACCTTGGCAGATGACGTGATCCGGTTGGTACGCTGAAAAGGTAAAAGAAACCATTGGAGGTCTCTGGAGTGCAGCTGGGCCCAGGGAGTTACATGGATAGCCGAGTTCATCTTGCCCAAAAGAGAGGACAAGAGATTAATCGGAACCCAATCCAGGCCATGTATCTTTCGGGACAGGGCAGACAGACTTTCCTGACTTTCCAGTGAAAGATGGACTCTGCACTCCAGAGAGTCAATGATTGCCCCAAGGTGAGTAATCTTTGTCGAGGGTGACAATTGGCTTTTGTCAAGGTTCACCGAAAACCCATGAAAACGGAGGGACTCCAAGGTCAGCTGGACGTGGTCATTGGCTTGCGGCAAGGAGGCCGCCTGGACGAGAATGTCATCCAGATAGCATTGGAGTCTCACTGGGACCGACCTCAGATGGGCGGCCAGTGCCGCCAGGATCTTCGTGAAAACCTGGGGGGCGGAGGAGAGGCCAAAGGGAAGGGCTGAATACTGGTAGTGTTCGTCCAGGTAGGAAAAACGAAGATATTTCTGATGGGAGGGACGGATCGGAACATGGAGATAGGCCTCAGTGAGGTCAATGGATGCCATGAAGTCCCCCTCCCGCACACAGGAAATGATGGACTGCAAGGTGGTCATTTTGAATCTTTTATAACTCAAATATTTATTAAGACGCTTTAGATCTAGGACAGCTCTCCACCCTCCCGAGGACTTCTGTACGAGGAACAAGATGGAATAGAAGCCCTGGCCCCGCTGGTCCACCGGCACCCGTTGAATTGCTTCAATGTCGATTAGGTGCCGGATGGCGGCCAACATCAGTGACCGCTTCCGGGGGTTGGAGGATCGGGGGCACCTCAGGAAGAACCCCGGGGGGGTGGAGATGAAGTCCAGGGCGAGACCCGATGTAACGGTCTCGCGAACCCATGTGTCTGTTGTTATGTCCTCCCACAGCCTAGCGAAGAATCGCAGGCGGCCCCCAATGGGAGGACCGGGTTCGTCTATTTGTAGCGGCAGAAGGGGCAACCGCCTGCCCCCCCAAAAGGCTGCTTGTTGCCTTGATCAGCCTTGGCCTTGTCCTGGCCCTGGCCTTGCCTTCCCCCCGACTGCTGGCGGTTGGTGTTATACGCCGGCTGTCTGTAATTACGTCTAGGGAAGGAGCTGGGCGCAGAAGGGGCCGAAGTGGAGGCCTTGTTCTGGGCCTTGCGAGTGCAGTTGGGGAGCACTTTCCTTTTGTCCTTAGTCTCAATGACATAAGGCTCTAACGCATCAGCAAACAGCGACTGACCCTTTACGGGCGCCACGGCCAAACGCCATTTGTGCCTGCAGTCCGCTGGCCAGCTGCGAAGCCAATGCATGCGGCGAGCCACGACAGATGACGCCATGGATCTTGCCGCAAACCGGGTGGCCTGCAGAGTGGCGTCCGATGTGAATTGGGTAGCCGCGACCAGCTTGTTGATATCTTGCCGGGCTCTGCTGTCAGTGGCCGGTATGTGGTCCTGCAGCGCCTTTAGCCACCGAATCGAGGTCCGGCAAAAAAAGGATGCCGTCGTGGAGGCTCTGATGGCCCAAGCTGCGGATTGGTGGGCGCGCTGAAGTGCCTGCTCCGTACGGCGGTCCTCTGGACGCAGAAGTTCCTCCGAATCCCCTGGCATTTGGGCAGATGTGTACAATGCCTTGATTGGTGGATCAACTGGGGGAATCGGGAGATGCTGCGCCAGGGCCTGGTCAACATTGTAGTAACGTTTGTCCAACGCTGAAGGCAGAGCTCCCCCAGAGGGGGCCTGCCATTGCTTTATCACGGAGTCCACGAACAAGCGTGGTGCTGGGATTACCTCTGCCTGGGTGGTGGTTTCCTCAAACAGAGGGTCCTCTGCCTCCTCCTCCGTTGGCTTGACCGCTGCGGAGGTCACCTTGGCCGTTGACCTGGCCTTATGGAGGAGGGATTTGAAGAGGGCTGGATTGAACAGCCCAGTAGTGACAGGGGCCTCGGGAGCCATGTCCTCATCTGCAGACAGGTCATCCTGACTCAGATCCTCTGGATCGTGTAGGGGATCTGAGGAGCCCTGCAGTGGTGCATCCTCACCATCAAGGGTGAGATCCTGGGCGGTGTGGGGTAGCGGACGAGGAGGTGGCCGAGTGGTCTTGGAGGGACCTGCAGTAGGAGCAGAGGCAGCTGCGTGCTTTAGACCTGCCTCAATTCCAGTCTGGATGGCCATCCTGATCATTGCCTGGACCTCAGGGCTCTGAAACTGGGCAGTGGCTGAAGCAGAGGGTGCAGATGCAGACTCCACCCTTCCAGAACCGGGGTCCTCCCATATGTCCCCTTCCTCCAAGGAGAGATTTGGGTTGTCGAGAGAGAAAGCTCCAGAGGATTGTCTGGAGCGGTTGGGAGGGGTTACCACAGGAGCCCGGGGTGGGGGGGGTCCCGCCGTTGAGGAGGAGGCGGACCCTGGAGACCGAGCCTTATCATGGCTCTTTTCCCTGTGGGACCCTTCCTTGGCAGCAGCAGAGCGCTTTTCCCCTTCTTTCTGGGCGATTTTACTGCCCTTATCTGAGGCTTGTGGCCTCGCGGGGGAGCGCTCCCTGCTGCGGCGTTGTCGGAGTGGGGAGCGGTCTCTGCTCCTGGAGCTCCTTGACGCTCCCTCCGAGGCTCGGGCCTCCCGGGCAGGCAGCGCCTTGGAACGGGCTGATTTCGAGCCCTTATCCGGCATCGCGAGGCTCGGGATCAGCTGCCCAACGAGGTTCCTTGAGGCCGAGCGAATGAGAGCGGCGAGAGGAGCGTGCGGCCGACACCAGCGAGTCTGCTCGAATGAACTGCGGCTGCGCAGGCCTGGCGATGACGCGGCAGAAGTGGGTGTGGCCTCCGGGAATTGACGGCCGTTTGGAATGGCCGCCGCGGCAATCCGACGACGAAGGAACCGGCTGTCACCTCAGGGCCTTCCTTTGAATGTCGGGCGATGAAGAGCAGGCCGCAGTGCAGTTAACGATTCCCCCCCATCCCTAGGGCACGCAGCGAGGACGACAGAGAGGAGAGGCCGGATCGCTCAAGCGCAGAGCTTCTGCGATCACATGGCACGAAGAATCTGGCAGGGAGCCTCTCTCTCTGGGGCGGCAGTGACACAGGTCACACTGGCAGGCTGTCGCTCAAGCGCACGGCTTCTGCGACGATCGATGGCACCAGGTAAGCCAGGCCGCAAGGGAACGCTCCGGTGTCACAACCCCACCAGGGGCCAATGGCCGATGGACGGGCCGAGGCCCAAGGATCACTCTCACCCCCACTGATGGAATTTGTGGGAGAAGCACTCACGATTTAAACGTAGATTGATTTGAAGACAGTTGACAGTTGACAGTTGACAGATTAGAACTTGGGGAGACACAAGTCCTTTGACTGAGACTGAGTCGAAAGAGGGGGAGTAGCATGGAGGGCAGCTTTTTATATGAAATCAGACTCAGTCCTGATAGGCTGTGGAATGTGTCATCCCATTCTTGGAGGCTAGCTCCACCCACTATGGAGAAGAACCCATTCCCATCTTCTCCCATCTTTCAGGATCTTTCAGGTTGGACTTGCAGACAGGTGTGTTTGTGTTGGCAGAAGTTTGCAACTCAAAAAATTCATAGCTAGAGCAGTATCAGGGAAACCAGTCATAGGAATGCTGGGAAATTAAACATAGAGAAAGAGGGACTGAGTAAGTGTCAAACCACTTTAATATTGTTACCAAGAACAATTCACAGATATGTCCATCTAGTCACTAGGAGTTGAGATCAACTTGAAAGTGTCTTTACATGGATGTCTAAAAGGTGCTATTTCAAATGCTAATTCAGTGGGGAGCAGAGAGTGATGAAACTGTCAGTTTTACTTTCTCCGATAATCACATTTGCTTTTTATTCTTAAACTCTTTCTATCCCTTTTATGAAGACTGTTGTGAATTTTGATAAGTTCTTATTAAAAATCTATTGTCAGCATGGAAAAGACTATGTTAAGCCGCAGTGGCTAATAATGAGATATCTGACAGAAAATATAAAAGATGGCCCCAATTCAGCAGCAGAAGCATTGTTGAATATCCAGAGATTAAAAACCTCACTTCTTAGACTTAAGCACTCAAACCCTCTGAATGAATGTATCAACTTTCTTCTTTTCTCATTCTTAGGTATCCACATAGGAGGGTAAACAGAAACAAGTGACAAAATATATGTAAGGACATTGTGACACAAGCGCCATCCCATATGAACTTGGATGAGATAATATAGATCAGGGGTATCAAACTCAAGACCCGCAGGCCAGATCTGGCCCACAGGGTGCTTAGATCTGGCCCACAGGGTCACCCCAGAAACAGTGAATAACCGGCCCACGGTGCCTCTGCCAGTGAAAATGGAGCTTGGGAGGGCTCCGTTTTTGCTGGCAGAGGGTTGCAGGAGGCCGTCGCAGCTGAAAATGGAGCTCGGGAGCCCATTTCCGCTGGCAAAGCGCTCAGGCCATTACAGTCACTCCCGATATGAGTGATGTCGAGCTGGCCACACCCACCCTGCCCCCCCCACCCGAGGTCAAACACAACCCTGAGGCAGCCCTCAATGAAATCGAATTTGACACCCCTGATATAGATGCAAATGCAAAAGGCAGAGCTTACATCATGGCATCATAATGCACATTTCCTCTTTTTGGTATTATCACTATTAGAGTGCTCATATTCCCAATTTTATTTCTTCCCATTCAGTTTGCAAAGCAATGACATTGTACAATTTATTATTTAAAAAGGAAATTATTATTGGCTTCAAATTATTGTTTATTGGCATCCATTCTATCCAATTGGATATTACTATTATTGCTCCAGAAGAGGGCATTGGCACACTGATAGTGATGGGAACAGTATAGTTATTGGGATTGCAGTTTCATGCACACAATTAAATTGTTTAGTAAGTGCCCTAAAAACTTTACTTCAATTATTTCAGCTAAAGCTTCACTGCTGTTAGCTTCACTCTGGAAACCTGTCCAAAATTTCTACAATGAACATATGGTTATAGTGAACAGAAGAGGGGGTTCAGTGGTTAGGCACAAAGATAAACTCTCACACATACAGGTATCAGCATCTTTTTGAAACTCCCTCATTACTGGTATTAATTATGTAAGCAGTTGTGACATGGAACTGTTTTCTCTCCCCTACAAGATCTAAGCCCGTGGTGGCGAACCTATGGCACGCGTGCCAGAGGTGGCACGCAGAGCCATAGAAGCCGGCACGCGAGGGTTTCCCACCGGCAAACCGGAAGTGCGAAAAAATGCACTTCCGGTTTGCCGGTGTGCTGTTTTTTGCACTCTGGAGGGTTCAGGGAAGCTCCCTGAAGCTCCGGAATGCAAAAAACTACAAAACGGACAAACCGGAAGTGCACTTTTCCGCACTTCTGGTTTGTCTGTTTTGTAGTTTTTTGCATTCCGGAGCTTCAGGGAGCTTCCCTGAACCCTCCGGAGTGCAAAAAACAGCATACCGGCAAACCGGAAGTGCATTTTTTCGCACTTCCGGTTTGCCGGTTTTGTGGTCCCAGGCTCCGGTAAGCCTTTGCGCAGGGGTGGGGGGGGTGCGCATGCGCAGGGGGCAGCATGGGGGGGTCTTGTGCGCATGCATGGGGGGAGGGAATGGGTGTGGGTACGCGAGCACGCGCGAGCGCGCGCCCCCCCTTTTTGGCACGCGAGCCGAAAAAGGTTCGCCACCACTGATCTAAGCTGTAGTGTATAGCGAAATCTGAGCACAATTGACTTCATGCAACAGTTCTACCTTTGTGGCTTTTAGCATAAATCCAAGCCTACAAATAGTAAAATTTAATATGCATATGAGAAACCTTTGGGGCTTGGAAATAATGTTAATGATCAAATAAGTTTCCTGGCAGAAGAGCAACAGTATTCTAACTTTCATTTCTTTTGAGCAGTCTTCATTTTCCAATTTGACAATTAATTATTAGCTATAAATATATAAAGCAATGTGTTCCCAACCTGAGCACCTTCCAGATGTGTACACATTGACTTCCAGAAATACTACTACTGATAATAGTGGCAATTGGATCACATGTAGGAAGAGATTCAGGTTAGTAGGCTTTCATTAGATAGTGCTAGACAGAATGGCTAAAATCACTAAATCACTAAAATGTGTAAAAGTTTTCAACTGGGCTTATGCAAAACAGGTGTATTCAGCAGCCCATACATCCCAAATTCATTTGGGATGTATGGGATGTACAGTTGCTATAATCCCCAGTTGCTTGGGTTTATGCAAATGATAGTTAAAAACACAAAGCTTTTTGTTCACTGATATAACATCTTATCATAACAAATTGGGTCCCAAGTTTGTTTAGGGCTGCAAAATAATCACTAACTGTGTTAGGAAGTAAATTAAAAGCCAGTGCAGATGAACTAAAACTGTTATATTTCTGTTGTTAGGCCATCTTTTGTTCTTTTTTTCCTTAAATCTTTGGCTATTTGTAACCTGAAAATATAATGAGATGTACTGATTTCTTGCTTACAATTCTGAAATCATATTGTATACCGTTGTTTGCCATATTCAGCATTCTATCCTCATGAAAATAGAAGAAATGAAACATGCAATGAAAATATATTCATCTTTTATTGACAATAGAGGCCAGTTAGGTAGAGGGATTTGTGTAGATATCAAGTAAGAAAATGCCATTCTCCAGACTATTAGCTACAACCGTGAAGTGAAAGCTCAAAAAAGAGTATGGGAACAAAACATGAAAGAGAACATACATAACATTTGTTTTGAGGCTATCAATTTCTGTTGTTATTTTCTCAGGTTTTCCAAAAATCCCTGCAGAATTATGTTCTATGGAATAGGCCTTATTTTTGAGTTCCTCTTTATACAGTAGATATCCATACTGATACATTGGTGTGATTGCATTGAACGTATTATGCGTTTATACTCAATGTATTTATGCATGTGTGTTTGGGTGTCACTTGCTGGGCTCACTGCTGGGAGGAGCAAGCTGGGAGATGGGATGTGCTTATTGTATTGGCTGCATTTGGAGAATTGCCTCTGTTTCCTTTTGCTATTTACCAGCTATTTTCTGCCTGCCATTTGTTTGCTGGTCATTTGCTTATCTGAGGCTTGCTGTCTGTCACTCGCAGCCTGCCTCTTGCTGCCTTTTGGAAGCAAGTATTTGGGGACAGGTTTGTCAATATCTGCCTGCAATTGACCTGCGACTTGCTGTCTGCCACTTATCTGCATTTGGGGGAGAGTGTTGGAAGCAGGCAGGCTGCCTGGGGAATTTGGGAGGTAGAGTGCAGACATCTTTCAGTTTCTAAGGTTAGTGTTTCTAGACTAGTATTGTTTGCACATTGTCATGAACCTTTTATTTTAAATGTTTAAAAAGGTGAAAACTCTCAGCAACATTTCTACAAAATGTTCACTGAAGGTTTTTTTGCAACATTTTCATTTTTCAATGACTTGTTGTTCCTTCAAATCTTTTTAAGTCAAGGCTGGAATAGCTAATTATTTGGCAACAAGGTCTGCATCAAACATTAAAGATCAAGTCCTTAGACAGCTGATACACAAACCATAAACACTCATAAAAATCCAATTCATAGCCGAAGATAACAATTGTACAAATAATTTTGTCCAGCAATGAGTTGAAATATAGAGTTGAAGCAACTCTATACTTTAAAATCCTATATGAGAGTTTTGAAAGGAATTAGAAGTGCCCTCATGACCTTCTAAGTCACTGGAAAAATCAAAACCAGTGGCAGTGAATTTGGGCAACATCACATGCGCCTTCCTTGTTGTACTCAAAGGTGACTTGACTTAGATGAGTTAGATGAGGGAATAGAAGGAGAACTCATCAAATTTGCAGATGACACTAAACTGACAGGAATAGCCAACACCCCGGAAGACAAGCTCGGGATCCAAAAAGATCTTGTCAGACTTGAATAATGGGCCCTATCCAACAAAATGAAATTTAATGTGGAGAAAAGCAAAGTCCTGCATCTGGGCAGAAAAAAACCAAAGCTACAAGTACAGATTAGACAAAACCTGGCTCCAAAACAGTAACTGTGAGTGGGACCTTGGAGTCTTAGTGGACAATCACTTAAACATGGGTTATCAGTGTGCAGCAGCAGCCAAAAAAGCTAATACAATCCTGTATAAACAGAGGCATAGAATCAAAATCATGTGAAGTATTAGTACACTTTATATAGCCTTGGTAATACCACATTTGGAATACTGCATCCAGTTTTGGTCACCACATTACATTGAGACTTTGGAAAAAGTGCAAAGAAGAGCAACTAAGATGATTAAATGCCTGAAGACTAAAATATATGAAGAGTGGTTGGAGGATTTATGTTTGGCTAGTCTAGATAAAAGGACTAGCAGTCCCTGATAGCAATATTCCAGTATTTGAGAGGCTGTCACAAAGAGGAGGGGGTCAATTTATTTTCCAAAGCTCCAGAAGGCAAGACAAGAAACAATGGATGGAAACTAATCAAGGAGAGAAGCAACGTGGAATTGAGGAGAAATTATGAGGACAATTAACCAATGAAACAGCTTGCCTTCAGATGTTGTGGGTGCTTCATCACTGGAGGTTTTTAAGAAGAGACTGGACAGTCACTTGTCTGAAATGGTATAGGACAGTGATGGTGAACCTTTTTGGGTTCGCGTGCCAAAAGGGATGGAGCACAGAGGGGTAGTGCACGCGCGTGCCCACACCCATAATTCCATGTTCCCCCTGCGCATGCGCACGTGACCCCCCCGCTCCTGGCATGCGATGGTATGCCTGTATTTCACTCCCCCTAGGCTTCAGAGCCTTTCTAGGAGCCTGGGGGAGGGTGAAAATGGCTATTGCTGGCCCTCCAGAGACCAGAAATGGCCTGTTTCCCAACTTGAAATTGGCAATTTCTGGCCTCCGGAGGGCCTCCGGGTGGTGGTGGTGGGAAAGGCCATTTTCGCCCTCCCCAGGCTCCTAGAAAGGCTCTAGAGATTGGGAGAGCAAAAAATGGGCCTTCCCCACCTGCTCCGGAGGCTGGAAATAGCCTGTTTCCTGACTCCCAGAAGGCCCTAAAATCAGCTGACTGGTGCGCGCATGCGCACCGGACCTGAGCTCGCGTGCCCACTGATATGGCTTTGCGTGCCACTTGTCACTATACACTCACTGGTATAGGATCTCCTGCTTGAGCAGGGGACTGGACTAGATGACCTCCAATGTCCCTTCCAGCTCCATTCTATTCTGAAGTTGCTTCCGTAAGTTTATACGATTCTTGATAACATTCAAAATTGAGAAGGGCTTACACGTACCCTCCCCCTAGACTCAACCAAAAAGTGGACAAAAATTTCCAAAGCTCTGGAAAGTTACTGCCAGTCTGAATACCCAAAATAAAGATTTTGATTGACCTTTTAATTAGATACAAAATCAATTCCTATCTTTCTTTACATAATGATAATGCATAACATAAATAGTGGAGTTTCTCAACAAGCAGAACCACATAGAAATTTTTTTTCTGAGTAGCAGAATTTTAGTAAATATTTACACACACACACACACACACACGCACACACCCAAAAATAATTGCAACAATAATTGTCCTCATCTTTCTCATAAATAATTTATTGCAGGATATTGTACAGAAGCTATTTTATCCCAAATTTGTCCAAAAAGAAAATGAAACCTTCCCAAAATACAACAGCCACAACAGAAGCATTTTCCCCTCAATAAATAAAATGGAATTGAAATGTAAACTTACCCTTGGTTTTCATTATGCTTGGTTTGAACTGTTACACAGCTATTTTTGTTCATGAACTCTATCAGCAAGGATATCAGTCTGCCATGCCACAGATGTGGAATACCAGCTATAAATTAATGTTAATTAGGTTCTCTTTTTGCTGTGCTAAAGTTATGTAGACAGACCAGCCAGATTGATTACAGATATCTACTGCTTTTTGAGATGTGTGGTCTTTTACAAATAGCTCCGCAAGACAAAAATATAGGCTGCTTTTGAAGAGTCAGTTGAAATTAAACTTTCTAAAAACCAATGCATCAAAGAAGTTGCCTCTTGTTTCTCACTTCCCTTGATTTATGCCTTCACCATTTCATTTTTAGATTGTATGGTTTCAAATTTCTTACTGCCTCTTAATGTAGGAAACTTTTCTGCTGTTTTTGTTGCTGTTGTTGCCATTTCCCACTTCATTCCTAGACTGCTAGTTTTTAAAAATTGCAAATTAATTATTTTTAAAAATGCAAATTTCAGGATGGCTTCAATTTCAGTGTAGTTGTTCTGATTGTTTTGATGAATGGGATTACGTCAGCTGTGAGTTTTATGCATTTATTAATTTTGTTTGTATGTTCTCATGTTCTCTTTCGTCTTAATTTGTTGCATTGAGTTTTTTCTACCCATATATAAATGGATTAAATGGGCATCTATATCAATTTGAATAATAAATAATATATATATATATATTTCATCAATTTGGTCTAACCAAATTTCTCTGCATGTTCTTACTAATTCTGATGCTCAAGAAAAACCAGCCATATTTGGAATCTTCCATTGTGCACAGAAAACCTTAATCATGATTCTTGCCATGATTGGCAAAATCAAACAGACCCAGTGAAGCATTAACTGAGCATCCTCGAAAGGTCTGATATCTATGAATAAACAACTCCCACTAGCACCACTTATATTTATGACTATTTTAATTCAGATTTTAAATTAGTTTTCAGTAGCCTAATGCAGACAGGCAATTTACCCAAGTGGCCTTTAGGAAAGCTGAAAATATTAGCAATGCAATATTATAAATTATGGACCCTCACTTTGTATCATTCAGGTTTGATCAAGAGTTAAATAAAGCACCAGAATATTGTTTTGAGCCCCAGACCTGTGAAAGTGCTTCAGGAAGAGAAGCACAAGTATTTATCTATCATTCATGAACCTTCACAAACTGTTGTTTGCAAAGGAGGAGGGGGAGGAAGAGGGGGAGGGGGGAGAGGGGGAGGAAGAAGAAGGAGAAGGAGAAGGAGAAGGAGGAGAAGGAGAAGGAGAAGGAGAAGGAGAAGAAGAAGAAGAAGAAGAAGAAGAAGAAGAAGAAGAAGAAGAAGAAGAAGAAGAAGAAGAAGAAGAAGAAGAAGAAGAAGAAGAAGAAGAAGAAGATGATGATGATGATGATACTGTGCTCTGCATAAAGCATGTGTATATTTTATAGCCAATTATATTTCCTTCCTTAAAACAATCTCTACTTTTTAAAAAATGTGGGGGTTGAGAAAGGAGCTCAATCCTTGCCTTACTTGTTTATATACTTGAAGACATATTTAGCAATAAATCTATTTATTATTTTCTTTTAGTGCTTATCCACATAGTTATAATATTATAACTATGAGGATTAGCACT
Organism: Diadophis punctatus similis; assembly: GCA_023053685.1. Taxonomy (NCBI): domain Eukaryota; kingdom Metazoa; phylum Chordata; class Lepidosauria; order Squamata; family Dipsadidae; genus Diadophis; species Diadophis punctatus. The sequence continues at coordinate 35,471,585 of JALIGW010000001.1, read as the reverse complement.
AAAAGAAAATAATTTATAGTTGTAAGACGTGCTTGCAGTGTACTGAAACTGAAAGTAAGAAAAAGGAAAGATAGGTCTGAATCAGAATTGATCCCAGGCAACTGCATAGACATACCTCTGCCAAACAGGTAGTCCTTGACTTACGACCACAATTGAGACCAAAACTTCTGTTGTTAAGTGACACATTTGTTAAGAGAGTTTTGCCTCATTTTATGACCTTTCTTGCCTCAGTTGTTAAGTGAATCACTGCAGTTGATAAGTTGGTTGTCAAGTGAATCTGACTTCCCCATTGACTTTGCTTGTCAAAAAGGTGCAAAAGGAGATCACATGATCTTGGAACACATCAACAGTCATAAGTATGAACCAGTTACCAAGCATCTGAATTTTGATCACATTATCATGGGGATGCTACAAAGGTTGTAACTATGAAAAATGGTCATAAGTCACTTTTTTCAGTGCTGTTGTAACTTTGAACGGTGCCTAAATCAACTTTTATAAGCCGAGGGCTGTAGTTTCTTCTGGTGTACCACCCCCAATCAATCCCAGAATTCCCAGGTATTAACCAGGCCAATTTTTGCTTAGCTTCCAAGTTCAGACAAAATCAGTTTTATGTTGCCATCTACTGAGACAAAACATATGCTCTGTCAGGGTTCCAAATAGCATCCAAAACTAAATCAGAGTCTGAGGCAAAGTATTCTTCAAAGTTCCAATTTATTAGCAGAGCCATGTTGGCACATCTGGGAGAAACCCAAATCTGAAGTCCCAGGGGTTTCTCCACCCAGTTGAAAGTTCAAGCCCTTGTCCCCACACCCCCAAGTCCATCACATTGACCAACCTTCATCTGCCAACTTGGCAGCAACTCCCATCCTTCCGTGCAGGTGCAGGAGTGCAAAGACAAAGGATGACCTTGAAAATCTAGAAAGAATTTGTTATGGCTACATGCAGACATCCCTCGTGCAATAACCCCTCCCAAATTCCCACAGCAAAGAATACATTTTAAAATAGCATAAAGTGTGGCAGGCCAAAGACCCCAACTAAAATGGCTTCGGCCTGACATGCTCCCTCCCTCCTCCCAGCTTTCCTCCAAAGGCCTACCTATAACTTTACAGCTAACACAATATAAACTCCTCATATCATTACTTCTGACAAGAAACATGTAGGATGAGTAATCTGAGAACTGTGCTGGAAACAAAACAATCCACGATTAGAAAGTCTCCTGATCTGGTTTCTTGTTCTCAAACAAAAGTAGATGTATAATAAGCAAATGAGCTTGACATAAATGATAGCCCCCAAGACTTTTCCCTTCAATAGTGTACATATCTTAAGGGGAGAGATGAGAGCTTGACAGGTGGGGTAGAGCCCCCCCAGCGCCCTAGGAGCCATCTAGTAGGGCGCGAAGGGAGAGCTCCCCATGCAGCCTGTCTCCAGCTCCGAAGATCAGGAAACCTCCGCCTTTGCGGAGCTAGATGTCGTGACCAGCCGCTGCTTCAAGAAAGGGATTCATAATTACTTTTGAACTACAGAAGCAGACAGAGAGAAACAGGCGTGAGATGGGCAAGTAATGAAACCTCTTTTTTCCTTTTTTTCAACTCCTGGGCTAGCTTTCACTTCGGCAAGGGAACAAAGGAAACAAAGTAACAATATGGCGATTGAGAAGTGAAAGTGACTTTCGTTTTCCCAGAGGCTTTTTTTTTCTTTCTCTTATGGAAACTTTTAACTTGGAAAAATGGTTTTTTCTTTCTCTGTCTCCTAACCCTGGATTAAAGTTATAATTGAAATATTTCCAATAATAAAAGACTACCTGGTTTTTAAACTGGAAAAAACTTTAATCAGGCACCTGGCTTTCTTTCTTCTTTGTACTCTTTTGAAACACCATAATGGCTTCAAAATCTGGAAAGATTGTTTTGACTAAAAGAAATGACTATCCATCTGGATATATTTCTAAAATGCAACTTAATACTGAGCTAACACCTCCACAGCCTTTGACACCTGAAAATTTATTAAATAATTTAAAGATTATGAAACATGAACTTACTTTGAAATTTAATCAGAAAATAAGTGAGATAGACAAAAAAATGCAGGCTGCTTTGAAGAATATGAATCAACAACTCAGATTTGATGTGTTAGAGGTTTGCAAAGGTTTAGCAACAAACATTGAAGTTTTGGCAGAACGTATTGAAATAAATAAACAAGCTTTGGCAACCTCGGTGAATTACATAGATAAAATCCAAAATGATATTGCAAATTTTGAAAAAGAGGTCTTGATGACACAGTTCAGATCCATGGAAGTTGCTATAAGGGTCAGAGGTTTGAAAGAAGGATTATATGAAAATTTAAAAGGAAGGATGGTTGATGCATTGGATCAGGTGTCTGGAATTTCTAAAGTGGAATTGGCTACACAAATCGACAAAATATACAGAATCAATTCGTGGTATGCTAAACAAAAGCATTTACCAAGGGACATTGTTATATATTTTACCACAAGAGCTTTACGGAACAGAATTATACAAGCAACGTTTAACAATAATCTTATGGTGAATGGTCAGGAACTAAAGATTTGGAAAGAAATCCCCTCTAAAATGCTTAAAGCCAGAAAAAGCCACACTTTTTTGATTGATGAATTTAAGAGATTAAATTTACAATATAAATGGGAAGCGCCAGTTGGAGTAGCAGTGAAATTTTCTGGAAAAAGATACCGGCTTAACACGATAAAAAAAGCTACTGAATTTTATGTCAATGTTTTAAAGGCTGATATATCCAAGATTCCAGAGGAAGGATGTATGAAAATAAAAGAGGAGGAGGAGGGGAAGCCATCTTTGCTGGATCAGAAGGAAATAGATTCAAAAACCCAAAAGGAGTGCCAGAACCAGATAGCTGGGGAAAAGGAGATGGAGGTTTGGGATCAGATGGGAGACGAGTCGACAAATTCGAATTTACTGAACTATTAAAAGATGAACTATCAAGATACAAAACGATGTGATAGTGAAATATATTGGACGGATAGAGACTAATATGATTGTATTTTTCCTTTTCCCTATTTAATGATTACCTATGCAATATTTAGCCAAGATTTATATAACTTTGAGGTTATTTTTAATGTTAATAATATTAGATACATATAGTTTGTTGAAGATTTGTTTATTCTTTTTTCCCTTTCTTTTTTTTGTTTATTGAAGTTAGTAAGTTAATTTAGAATAATATTATGTTATTAATATCATGATGAAATTTAATATTTAATGATTACTTGTGTAACATTTAGTTAAGTTTTATCTATCTTTGAGGTTATTTTTAATGTCAATAATATCAGTTTAAGATTTTTGTATTTTATATCTAGTTATTATTTATATAATACTTACTTTGTATAAGATAGAGGATTGAAGGGAGGAGGTAGGAGGTTTGTTTGTTTGTATTGTTAAAGAGATTTTTCTTTCTTTCCTTTTTTTTCCCCTTTTTGTATCTTTACTATTGTACACATATGTGATATATTATTAGTGTATAATCTGGAGTTGAAGTTTTTTAAAAATAGTGTTCTTTTTTCTTCTTTTTTTTTCTTTTTATTAACAATTTAAATTTATTATTATGCCCTGTATTATCTCTGGGAAGTCCGGGGGGGGAGGTGGGGAGGGAAGGGGATGGGTTCGGGGGGGGGGGAGAAAAAAACAAAAATGTTTGTACTTTATATTTAATATTTTGCTACTACTTATGTAATTCTGTACTAATAAAACTTTTTGAATAAAAAAAAATAGTGTACATATCTTGATAGAAGATACACCTTCAGGCAAAAAGTAGGATCCTGGTAAATTTGTTTATACGTTATATGTTTTTGTTTGATAACAAACTGACTCTGTGTGGCATACAGGGAAAAAAAAGATGCAAACCCCAAATACATTAAAAACTTACTAAAACAGTAAATGATGACCAGACTAAGATGTATATCTTAGTATAACTTATTGACACACCACTCACCTGAGCCCAAAGTCTGGGGAAAGAACTAAGTATTAACTATCTTTTCAAAGGCCTGGAAAAAAAAGGAGAAATCTTCAAGGTCCCATAATGTCCCAATGTCCCATAATGGCATTATCTCAAAAAAGAGTGTGCCCTCCCCAGAACATGTAGGATAGGCTGATATTTTAGGAAGCAGGCTATCTCACTAATAACTTAGTTTTATGCCATTTAAGTTTTATAGCTGTACATTGAATTGCATCTAGAAGCCTTTGGAAGCCATTGTAGCTCACATAGTGAAAGGATCACATAGACATAGCAAGGAATTCCCATAACTACTCATGCTGCTGCATTCTGAACCAACTGAAGCTTCTGAACAGTCTTCAAGGGCAGCCTTATGTAAAGCATGTTGCAAAAATACAACTATATGTTGTATTTTGTAAAGCATGTTGCAAAAATGCAACTATAGATATAATGGGTTGTGAGAATAACTTTGAAAACCAGAGGAAGAGCCACAGCCAAGCCAACAGTCATATAAGAGAAATACAAGTCCAAATCAGAAATGAAATTTGAGAAGACTTCTCAGACTTAACCTTCCCTGGTTCTCTTTAGAATAAAGGAAGGGAGAGGGAAGGAATATTCATACTTGTAAGATTGTATTACTGTATAATGAAAGAAGTATTAGTATTTATAACCTTAGTTTTTTGGTCTGGTCTACCTTGAAGACCTGCTTAAAGTCACTAAAGTGTAATTGACAATAAGCACATTCCCTGCTCTTGGAAAAGGCACAATTGGTTCATAAAACAAAGCTGTATAATTGCCACAGCTGCCAACTTCTCTTCCAGCAGGTGCTGTGAGTCCAAGAGAATTCTGCACCGAGTCTAAATGAGTCAGCTCAATCTGTTCAGAATCAAGAATAAAAGCTTTCCAGTTCCTGGACCCATGGGGTCTAAAAGCTATTCAGTCTTGGAAGGATTGATCTGAAGTCTATTCTTGAGGAATATTGTTGGGGGAAAAGAGAAGGAGATGCTGACTATGAAACAATCAGACAAGTAAAGTATGATTAGTTAAACTTGTTGTGTTTCCTTTCTGGTTTAGTAGAGACATCTGACACATCCAAACTCCCACAGCCTCCAGAAACTGAGACGGAGCCTTGATAGCTTCACTTGGGTAGCCAGGGCAGAACTGTACAATTAGGTATCATAATATATTGATATCCCTCCTATCTCTACCTTTGCTGTCGGATGACCTCTCCCAGCACCTTCGTGTAAATGTTAAAGATGAGAAAGAAGAAGCGGGTTCTGGGATAGACAGATTTCTCCCAATATCAAGTGAAATTGGCCCTGCAGTAAGGAAGAGAACCACTGCAAAGTAATGTCCACTAGTACCAAATTTCAAAATTGATCCAAAGGGATACCAAAGTCAATGGTTTCTAAGGTCACTAGGAGATCAAAGGGGGTCTTCAATACCATTGACCATCACAAACCATCCTTGGATAATCACAAATATTACCAAATCTATCTCAGTCTGTCAGGTAGGAATTTTCCTACCAAGAGGCGATTTTAGGATCTTGCTTCCTTGAAGTCATTCGTACTTAGAAAATAAAACTGAGATTCAAATCTAATTAACAAAATATTTATTTCAATACAAAAGTAACAAAAATAAACCCTTAATAAACTACCGTATTTTTCGGAGTATAGGACGCACCTTTTTACCCCCAAAAAGAGGGTGAAAATTTGGGTGTGTCTTATACACCGAATGCAGCCCCCACCCCCACCCCAGCCCCCACCCTTTGGAGATTTTCCCCACCGCCCGCCGCTGCCGCCACCACCGCCGCTTGCCCCCCCCCGCTGCTTGCCCCCGCCGTCCCCGCTGTTGCTTGCCGCCGCCACCCATTCCTGAGCTAGCATGAAATCTAGCACCCCAGTCCTTTCGAGGTGCCACTGCTCCGCTTCGATCCCCACCGCTGCCCGCTTGCGAGCGAGCGGGCGTGCGAGCAGGCGAGGCGCGGCGGCAGGCAGGTGTCTTGGAAGTGCCGAGGGCAGCACGTGCGTCCGGGATGCCCCTCTCTGTGCTTTCCGCTTAGGCGGGGGCAGCGGGCGCAGCGAGTCATGTCCTCACGCGCGTCCCCGGCGCTTGCTGTGGCGACGCTGTTTTCTCCGAGACCTTTGTCTACTGCTCCTTCTCCGAGACAAAGGTCTCGGAGAAAACAGCGTCGCCACAGCAAGCGCCGGGGACGCGCGTGGGGACGGGATTCGCTGCGCCCGCTGCTGCTGCCTAAGCGGAAAGCACAGAGAGGGGCATCCCGGACGCGCGTGCTGCCCTTGGCGCTTCCAAGACACCTGCCTGCCGCCGCGCCTCACCTGCTTCCTCAGCTGCTCTTCTCTCGCGAGCACTCTTTGGCCGGGAAAACCAGGAGCCGCCGCTTTCGCCGCAGATCTGCTCAGCTCAACCCTTGAACTTCAGGAGGGAACTGGCTGCGAGACCGGGAGGACTTGTGGACTTCAACTCTAGCTAGCATGACTGGAGGAGGAATTCTGGGAGTTGAAGTCCACAAGTCTTAAACTTTCCAAGTTTGAAGACCCTTGCCACCTCTAACCCAGGGCTCTTCAAACTTGGCAACTTTAAGACTTGTGGACTTTAACTCCCATTCCTGAGCTAGGATGACTGGAGGAGGAATTCTGGGAGTTGAAGTCCACAAGTCTTAAACTTGCCAAGAGGGTGCAAGGGTCTTCAAACTTGTGGACTTCAACTGCCAGAATTCCTCCTCCAGTCATGCTAGCTCAGGAATTGGAGTTGAAGTCCACAAGTCTTAAAGCTGTCAAGTTTGAAGACCCCTGGGTTAGGGGTTAGGGGTGCAAGGGTCTTCAAACTTGGCAAGACTTTTTACAACCATGTACACTTTTTACAAACTTCAAACTTGACAGCTTTAAGACTTGTGGACTTCAACTCCCATTCCTGAGCTAGCATGACTGGAGGAGGAATTCTGGGAGTTGAAGTCCACAAAGCTGTCAAGTTTGAAGTTTGTAAAAAGTGTACATGGTTGTAAAAAGTGTACATGGTTGTAAAAGGTATTCTGCTACACTGGTAATTTATTAAATAATATATTACTACACTATTTGGTTCAGAATACTTTTTTCCTTGTTTTCCTCCTCTAAAATCTAGGTGCGTCTTATACTCCGGTGCGTCCTATACTCCGAAAAATACGGTACATCTTCTCAGCTAATGAATTCATGTCTGCCTTCAGGCAGGCATCGAAGAGGAAGGGAAGTGGGAGTAGACAAAACTCCTGGAATGCACGCATGCGTAGTAAAACATATCACATGTCTGCTTGATTAGAAATACAATAAACCTTAGAAAACAGTAGAGATGCACAACTGGCAATTATTCACATCGTGACACAGTCCAATATCTTGTTCTAGAAACTGACTGGGAAAAGTCCATATAAACTACTTCCTTCAGTTCCCTTTTACAGAGTATTAGAGGATGGCCTTGATGGACTAGTAAATGAAGGGTGGCGGGGCTAGCAGGACAGCAGTGCCAGCAAGCACATGGCAGCATGGCCAGCAGAGATGGCAGTGTGCAGCCAAAAAGGCAGAGTTGCAGGATACATAGGCAACAGTGGGTAGTTTAAAACGAGGCAGTCTCTAATCTTATTCAGGCTTGGAGCTGGAAGGATCAAGCTGGGAGTGGCTTGAATCAAGATGGGTCCTTGCCTAAGAATGGTAAGATTCAGTTAATAGAATCCTGGAGTCCCAGAACTGCTGTTACTAAGTGATGAGGTCATGTATTATTGTGTTTTATGACCGCTAGGTTTAGCAACAGAAATACCAGCCCCAATTATCATTGTAATTTGAGGATTACTGCAGGAAAGTTCTATTTATAAAAATGGAAATAGCAGGAAGTCGTGTGATGTTATAGTTTTTGTTTGGTAAATTATAAATAGAAATCTATGGCAGGAAAAGTTAATGGGAATAGGAGCTCAAGATGGCTGAAGTTCCTAAAAAAGAAGTGCAATTCTAAACAATCCCAATGAACAAAATAAACATGAAGAAACCAATGTAGCTGCACAAAAAGCTTAGTGAAATATAAAAGGACATATGTAGGATATGGAAAGAGGGCCCTTTCAGAAAGGAAGCATGCAAACAGCCCAGAGTTGTAGAATGGTTGTCAGGAAAGTGAAAGATCAGAATGAGATTAGCAAACAATACAAACAAAAAAGGTCTCCTTTGGATATGTTCAAAATAAAAACCAAAGAATCATATATACAAGCTGCTCAGCTAAGATAGCAAATGCCAAAAGATAACAAAAGAAAGGCAGAGTTATTCAATTTCTATTTTGGTTCAATCTTTTCTAATAGAAAAAGTATGTATTCCATCAGCAAGTTGTGCACAAGATAAAGAGACAGTACTGAAATATAAGATTCAAAGAAATATGGTCATGGTATACTTCTTTATTTGAATGAGTTTAAATTTCTTAGACCAGATTAACTGCATCCTAGCTGTTGAAGAAGCAGGCTGATGATCAGGTATGTATTCTGTTTAAGACAGTCTGATGAATTGGTGAGGTGTCAGGAAGCAGGAGGAGGGAAAATGTTTCTACCTTCAAAAATAAGAGAAAGGAAGGTCAATTTCTGAAGATTCTGGAAGACACCGAAAAGGGTCAATGTAAACAACTTGAAAAGTACTACTAAAAATCAGCATGGGTTTCTAAAGAATAAATCTTGCATGAAATTATTTATAGATTGTGGAACTGATGTAGACATAATATATCTTGAATTGAATAAAGTATGTAACTTTATTAAAGGATGTCCCTCATCCTTGAAATATAGATTAGCCACTTACAGAGGCAGTGTGATGGCTCAGCAGTTAAGACATTGGACTTTTCAGCTGGAAAGCCAACTGCCCAGTCAAGACCCAAACATTTCATGATGGGGTGAGCTTTCGTCACTCGCCCCAGCTCCTGCTACCTAGCAGTTCAAAAGTTTGTAAATGCGAGTAGATAAATAGGTATCACTTCAGTGGGAAGGTAATAGCACTCCGTGTTTCGCCACATGCTACATATTGCAGCGTGATATCATGCTGGTCATAGGACTGGGAAACATCTTCAGACAGTGCTGGCTCAATGGCCTAGAAATGGAAATGAGCACTGCCCCCTAAAGTTGGCTATGACTAGCAGAGTAAAACCCGCAAGGATCCTTTATCATTTACCTTTTAATCACAGAAGGGTTCATTAGATGGCATGACTTGGCCTGAAAATCAAATTCAAAATTTCTCATCAAATTAGAGAGAGGTATGGATGCAGTGCCACAAGGATTCTATACTCTTCAATATATTACCGGATGAAAATATGGAATGAACACATCAAATTTTTAGGACACAGATAATTGGATGAAAATAATGCACAAAATGATCTTGACAGATTAGTTTAACAGGTCATATACAACAGAATAAAATTTAAGGAAAGGCAAGACAAATTTCGTCTCATAGGAAATTCTGGTCCAAAATAGAGGATGGAGATACATGACATGATAACATTATGTGGATGAGCAAAAGTAAGAGCAGTTTGACTGTGGAGCCAAATAGTCAAGAGTTGACCTCCTCTTGGATACATGGGTTTAAGCAGAGAATAGGCACCCATCTTCATGGATTTTTTTTTATTGTATTCCTACATTGAATAAGGAATAGGAATTAGTAGTCTACAATACATATGGTTTTCTAATGCTACAATTTGCTTTTGCAAAAGATAAGGTACTAGGAATGTGGATGAAGGTGATATTGGAAGGTTGTTTTTTTATTAATTTATTTAACTCATATATAAATATCTAATTCAGATTTCCTGAATCAATATGTGAATCAAAACCTTTTATTATATTCCCACTGTTTCAAACAAAACTCATTATATCAGAGAAAACAGACTGCAGGAATATGGATACAGGGGAAATGCAAAATTCATGGAAGTGCAAATGAGGAAAATCTTCCTTTAGTGTATTTTTAGGACTACAATTGCATTATAGATGTATTCTTCCAAATTCTTTGTTCACTCTCCTAAAATGTGGAAGAAATTGGCTAGAATGTACAATTACCTGCATGACTAAAAGAGGATATTCCATGCTGGGCACATCTCTAATTAAAATTGCTGGCATAAAAATAATGATGAGATTCATTAATGAACTAATATAGGGTCAGAACCTCTTCAACTTTAGTTTAGCTTAGTTTTATCAGTGGAAATCCTTAATTTCCAACTCTCTGCAGCCTTTATCCTTAATTGAATGTGTCATTATTTAAATAATTTAAATTCAAATAAGATACATTAACCTGGTATCTCTTACTGCTTAAATATTCGATGCTTTTCGCTTATAACAATATCGTGGGAACAGTAAGAAAAAAAATCAAGTTTGAATATGACCTCTACACATATATTGGTAGAGAGCAAGCAAAGCTTGAGCCTTCAATCTATTTTGCAGAAAGCAGAAATATTTGATTTCAGGTACTATATGTGCCCAGAAAAGAGGCTGTACATCATAAAAAAGGATACATAAAATTTACAAATGCATATTGATATATCCTAAATGCAAATTTTCATAAGAGATTGCAGATAGTCCTTGCTTAATGACCAGTCACTAAGCAACCATTCAAAGTTACGACAGACCCAAGTTACTTATGACCGCATTTCAAAGTTACAGCCACTGCAGTGCCTCCATAGTCATTCATCCTTATGACCGATCACAGGGGCATTGCAGTAACCCCTCCCCAGGTCTCTGCCCCCACCCTGCCCCATTGAATCCCTGCAGGCTTTGGGTCTGTTCCCCACCCCCTATCACCCATCACACACTTAGCTTTTGAAGGTCTCCAGACATCTTATTGGGAAGAAAGGAAGGCCATTTGTCCCTGAGCTGCATGGATACCTTCAGAAGTGGCCATTTTGTCAGTGCTCTTACAATTCCTTACAGACATGCCCAAGTGGCTGCTGCTTCGGACAGGTCATACTGTATCCCAGGGACAAACGGTTCCATTTTGCTTCCCTAATGTGGTCTACACAGCCCTGCAGAAAGTTTGAGACTCTGGAAAACTTCAAAACATAAATACACGATGTGTGATGTGGGGGGGGTGGAGACCCAAGCCCTGAGAGGACCCAATGGGAAGGAAACAGCTGCAAAGATCTGGGGTGGGGGAAGAAGTCCCAAGTGCTGTGTGGACCCTGAGGGACAGAAACTTGAGCATGGGAAGAAATGAAAGGCCTTGGGAGGCCCAGGGGCAGGCAGGCTTGGATCTGCATTAGGCTTTCCAAGGCTTGCCCCATCCCTGAGACACTCTATGCCAGTGATGGCGAACCTATGGCATGTGTGCCACAGGTGGCACGCGGAGCCAAATCTGAGGGCACTCGAGGCATTGCCCTATGTCAGCTCCAGCATGCATGTGCGTGCTGGCCAGCTGATTTTCGGCCTTCTTTTCGGCTGTTTTCACTCTCCCCAGGCTTCAGGAAAGCCTCCTGAACCCTGGGGACAGCAAAAAACAGCCCAATGGGCCTACTGGAAGTCCGGAGGCTTCAGTGAGGCCTGTGTGCATGTGCAGGGGGGGTCAGCATGGGGGGGTTGTATGCATGCAGGGGGCAGCGCGGGGGTTGTGTGCATGCACGGGGGGAGGGCATTGCATTATCAGTGTGGGCACAGACGCATGCACACTATCATGTGCACGCACATCTTTGGCACCCGAGCCGAAAAAGGTTCGCCATCACTGCTCTATGCTCTGCTTAGCAACCCATGCATTTATTTAACAACTACATCAGGGAGAGCAGGAGGTGGGGCTTGTAATCTCACTTAATAGCCATCACCACTTAGAACTGTAAAGGGGAGGCTTCATTACAGTCGTAGGTCAAGGACACCTGTGTAAACTAATATAGAAACATAATCTAAGGCACAATAGGAAGTAAGACTGTGAGCAGGTGATCTATCCTCAGGTCTTCTATCCAACTGTTACCAGTTGCTGGTGTGCCACTTCTAAGTTCCTCTCTCTTCCTTCTTATGGGTCTTGATTTTAAAACTGGGCTTGAACTTGGCAGCTCTTTCAACAGAGGAAGCTTTCAAGCGGAAGACTGTCATCCATTCAGAAAAGAAATAACGCTGCCCTCCTTTTTTTTCATGGCTCATCCACCATGAAAAATAGGTGAGATAAGTACATTTGTCAATCAGTTCATACCGATATTGATACTTGTGATTTCAGATTATGTTATAATAGACTGTAAACAGGAAGGGGAGGAGGAGTAGAACAGACAGGCCTGACACTCAGGTCTCCAGTACATGCTGTGCATTCCGAATATGAAACAGCCTAGGGTAAATCATATATCCTTTAAAAAAAACTAATACTGCTTGAAAGAATGATTTGTATATTACAAATCTTTGGACACAAATTGGACTGCAGTGATTGCCAGGAAGATTTATGTAGGTTATGTTCACACTTGCTTAATCAGGTCAAGTAAACACTGATTGGTTAGTGCGGTTTCTTAGATGTTTTGTAGCTTAGTACTGTATGTATACAAACTCAGCCTGTTTGATTAGCTTATAACTGGCAAACCCAGAAAATAGGTTAATTCTATTTCCAAATTAAATATTTTGGGCGAATAAGCTCCATCTTTCAAAGCATTCTAGTTGCAAAGCCAAATGCCTCCTGAAACTTTAGAGTTATAGCATAAAATCCACTGCTTTCTTCTCTTTTGTTGTTGCTGGTGGTGGTGGTGGTCATCTAACATTCAAAGGTCCTATGATGGTACATCAGTCTTATAGAAACTCTAAAAGTTAAAAACCCAATGGTACAGAAGGATATCTGGTTAGGGAATTTGTGTAAGCTGAATCCTCTTCTTGTATTGGTCCCATGCAGTCTTGGGTAAGCAGTCTTCTTGTTTGTCCTATTTTTATTATCTTATTTCATAAATTTAAATGAGCTTACTACCATGTACTGTACTGATAAAGTGTCTCCATTTTCAATTACATGTAGGTCTATTTTATTTTTGTTTTATTTACTATAAACCAACAGCCTGTTCATGTTTTTTATATTAGCTATTTAAGTTGGCTGGTGGCTTCAAATATTCTCCATAACAATAACCAATAAATCCTTCTATTCTGTATTTTATAGGCTACTCCATTTAATGTACTCCATGCCACACTCTAGACTTATATTTTGAAATGAGACCCTACATTTACTTTTCACTTACTGAAAGCATCAGGATGATTTTACCATATTTCAGTACTTGGCCATTGCAGAGGGGAAAAGAATAATTGCAATATTCCATAGACCTTTTTACATGTATACAAGCTGAAAATGCACAGATATGTACATACTAGTGAAGTCAATTGTGTTTGGTGAGATTCTTAACTCTGGAAAACACATGATAGTATGTTCAAGTTCTTAATTATAATTAATATTATAATCTGAAACATAAACCAAGAGTAATTTGCATTCTATTGGTCATTGTTGCCATTTAAAGCTACCAAGACCTACATAATACCCAATAATGCCATTGGCTCCCACATACCATTACACCACCTCATGATAAAGATTCAGAAGATGGTAATGTAGAAGCCAGGTTTAAGCTCTCCCATTATTAGTGAAGAGGAAAGCTATTAGGGGAAAAAATCAGAAAATCTCCACCTTGTTATACGTGAAAATATTGCTGGAATTCTTGCAATCCCATCCATCCAAATAAATCTTGGTAAAGGGAATTCTGGGAAAACTGTGTTTGGAAAATAATCACTTTTGGCTTTGGGAAGTTGCAAGATCCTGGTAGACACTTCAAGCTTCCCCACATAGGGTGAATATAATGACTGGGCCAATGTCATCTGGAGATGAAGGTCCTGAAAGTACCTAGAAGTCAAACCACTTATTGACTTTAACCATTTAAAACCATTTTTCTTAACTCAGCACTTTGTTGTTCAGTTGTTAAGTCATGTCTAACTCTTCGTGATCCCATCGACCATAGCATGCAAGGCTTTCCTGTCCTCTACTCCCTCCCAGGGTTTGCTCAAATTCATATTCATTGCATTGATGACACTAACTATCTCATCTTCTGCTGTCTCATTCTCCTTTTGCCTTCAATCTTTCCCAACATCAGGGTCTTTTCCAGTGAGTCCTCTCTTCTCATTAGATGGCCAAAGTATTGGAGCTTCAACTTACATGTGCTATATAGTAATAACAGCTGTTTTCTGCTAGCATTTTGAGTGATGTATTCTATAGTTGTAGTTTCTGGGTGGCCTTCAAAGGAAATTTCCAGCAATGATCTTTTAATGGTGATTCGCTTTCATCAGAGTGTCTTAAACCAGAGAGGGTCATAATTTGTATATCAGCCAAAGCTAAGTAAAAGTTCCCCGGGTTACAGCCTCCACTTGAAAATCCAGCAGAAGCTGAAAGTCCAAGAGCACTCTAACTTGCTCCTTCTGGGAGAGTGTTACCCTATCCAAACTTAAAACTGGAGCTCACAGGAAGCCAGATGGATCCTAGACAAACCACAACTTAGTCTTGTTACAAATTCAATCTCATCCTGTTTCATCCCAACTAGCAGGGATGGGTTCCACTTACCTTTGCCACCGTTTCACGCGATTTCACTTCCGTGCATGCTCAGAAGCAGGAATTAGCCCGAAACACAGCTGAGGAGCTCATCAGTTGTGCTTCGGGCGAAGAAATAAAGGTCATTATTCACCCACAGGTGGGCGGGCGGGCTCTTTTTCAAGCCGCGTAAGGAGAAAAATCCAAAAAAAAAAAGATGGCGGCACACACGGAATGGCACTGACAGTGATGTCACCAGCGGGTCGCTACTGGTTCGGGCGATCCGGTCCGAACCGGGAGGAACCCACCCCTGCCAACCAGGCCTTTCCATCTTTCTGACACCAGACCAAGGCTTTCATGGTGTCTCCAATTTAGTCTTCTCTAGTTTTATTTATTTATTTATTTATTTATTTATTTATTTATTATTAGAGTTGGAAGGGACCTTGTAGGTCATCTAGTCCAACCCCCTGCTCAAGCAGGAGTTCCTACACCATTTGAGACAGATGGCAGTCCAGTCTCCCCTTGAAGGTCGCAAGTGTTGGGGCTCTCACAACCTCCGCTGGCAAGCTGTTCCACTGGTTGATCGCTCTCACCGTCAGAAAGTTTCTCCTCACTTCCAGGTTGAATCTCTCCTTGGTCAGCTTCCATCCGTTATTCCTTGTTTGGCTTTCTGGTGCCATAGAGAACAGCCTGACCCCCTCCTCTCTGTGGCAGCCCCTCAAGTATTGGAACACTGCTATCATGTCACCCCTGGTCCTTCTCTTCGCCAGACTGGCCAAGCTCAGTTCCTGCAACCGCTCTTCGTATGTTTTATTTTCCAGACCCTTTATCATCCTGGTTGCTCTCTTCTGCACTTTCTCTAGAGTTTCAATGTCTTTTTTGTAGTGTGGTGACCAAAACTGGATGCAGTACTCTAGGTGTGGTCTGACCAAGGCTTTATAGAGTGGTACTAGTACCTCTCTGGTCCTTGATTGTATCCCTCTATTTATGCAGCTCAGGACTGCGTTGGCCTTTTTGGCTGCTGCTGCACACTGCTGGCTCATATTTAGTTGGCTGTCTACCAAGACTCCAAGATCCCTCTCGCAATCGCTGCTATTGAGTGTGGTTTCACCCAGTTTGTATGTGTATTTTTGATTCTTCTTACCTAGGTGTAGAATTTTACTTTTCTCCGTGTTAAATTTCATTTTATTTGTTTGGGCCCAGTGTTCGAGTCTGTCAAGGTCCCTCTGGATTTTGAGTCTGTCCTCTGGGGTGTTTGCTACTCCCGCCAGCTTGGTATTGTCTGCAAATTTGGTTAGTTCTCCTGCTATTCCCTCATCTAGGTCATTTATGAAGATATTAAAGAGTACTGGGCCTAGGATGGAACCTTGTGGTACGCCACTGCTTACTTCTCTCCATGTGGACTTAGAGCCATTGAGGACTACTCGTTGGGTACGGTTGGTCAGCCAGTTGTTAATCCATCTGGTTGTGTAGCTGTCTATCCCGCTTTTTTCTAGCTTATGAAGAAGTAGGTTGTGGTCTACTTTGTCAAATGCTTTGCTGAAGTCCAGGTATATGATATCTACTGCATTTTGCTGGTCTACTAATTTGGTCACAGTGTTGAAAAATGAAATGAGGTTGGTTTGGCATGACTTGTTCTTAACAAATCCGTGTTGGGTGTTGGTTATTACTTGGTTTGTTTCTAGATGATGTGAGATCTGGTTTTTAATTATTTTTTCCAGTATTTTCCCAGGTATTGATGTTAGGCTGATTGGTCTGTAGTTTCTTGGGTCTGTTTTTTTACCTTTTTTGTAGATGGGGACCACATCAGCTCTTTTCCAGTCCTCGGGGAGTTCCCCTGTGTTCCATGATTTGTGGAAGATGTGGTGCAGTGGTTCCGAAATGACTTCTGCTAGTTCTTTTAGGACTCTGGGGTGTAATCCATCAGGTCCTGGTGCTTTGTATTCATTAAGTTCAGATAGGTGATCTCTTACTGTATTTTTGCTTAGGTTGAGTCTTGCTTCGAATCTGTTTTTTATATTTGTGTTGCTGGGTAGTTGAGCTGCAGTTTCCTTTTGTGTGAAGACTGATGCGAAGAATGTGTTCAGTAGCTCTGCTTTGTCTGTGTTGTCTGTTACTTCTTTGCCGTCTTCTCTCCTTAGTGGACCAACTGTTTCTTTGATTTTTTTCTTGTTGTTTATGTGTTGGAAGAAGCTTTTTTTGTTGTCTTTGACTTTTGTTGCGAGTCTTTGTTCATTCTGGGCCTTTGCTGTCCTGATTTTTCTTTACAGATTCTGGCTGTCTGTTGGTACTCTGCCTCATAGTTTTTCATCATAGTTTTTGGGATTATCACAGATGGAATTGAGAAACTGGGAGTATGTGTTCTGATCACAAGACTTCCAATCTCTCTTCTGCATCACTTAGTAATGAGTTTTAACTGTTCTCTTTTTCCATGTAAAATTACAGTGCAGTCTATTTTGCTTTCCTACTGAAGCCGTGTTCTCACTTTCTTCTAGTCTTTTTCAATCTAGTTTTGAAAAGATATGGCAGCTGTGTTACTCTTCAACTTTAACTACCTTGCAGGTATAGGTAATGTTGAATTTTCAAAATAAGAAAGAAGGTGACTTAGGCTTATTGGGATGAAGCTATCTATTCTATTAAGAATTCCTAATGGTTAAGGGAAAGGGAGGGTGGCATATCTGCATAAAAAAGAAGAGACACTCTGTAATACATGTGTCCAAAGACTTTTGACTGTTCATCCTGATATATTTGTGAATCCACACCAATCAGGTATATGTAGCTGTGAAATGAGAACACAAAATATGTCATGAAATATGGAGGGAGCCAGAACTCTCATAATTTTATAAGCCTTTAAAAATAAAATTACTCCCCTCCATTCTTTAGTTCAATTTTAATTAACCTACAAAATAGAACTTATTTTTGTAATGCCAAGAAAAATTGTCTGCAGAGATTAAAATCAAAAAGTGAACCTCAGATATTAAGAATGCATTTTATAATGTGACTGCATTATGGGTTTTTTTTTTCTTTTGGAAACCACAATAATAATTCAGTAACATGCTGTTTTTTTGTGTGTGACACTCACCTAAAATTGCAGTAGGCAGCCTGTGGTGTTTCTAATGTGGCTGAACTACAATTCCAGCATCTTTAGGAAGCACATCCAGTAATGAGGGATGCTGGGACTTGTTGTTCAGCACCATCTGGAAAGGCCACAGGTTGCCTGTGCCTATTATTTGCTGCATTCCTATTTCTCATATATGCCACCTTTAAAATTATTATTCCTAACCATTTTTTTTCACTGTTCCTATACTTTTTGGAAATTGCTAACATTAAATTCATTTACTTTTGGCTCCAAATCCATATTTTTCTGGAAATGGTAGGCAATGTCACGTAGCTAACCATGTCTTTAACACTTGGCACCTCATGTTTCCCAGTTTGCACCATTGTTTGGCTGTAGCCACTAGATAGCTTATTCCATTTAGTACCTATTTATTAACAACCAAGAAAAAAGATTTTAGGATTAGATAAATTGCAGTGATAACCCATTTTATTATTGGTAGCTATCTCTTTTCTTCCCTGACAGGCAAGGTGCTGGACTTAATATTTCCAGCTAATTATAATCAGATAAAGAAGTCAGGGGAAAAAAGGATATCTTGCTTAATAACTCAACACTCTGCAGATCTAGAGTGTTGTGATGACTAATTTTACTTCAGCAGACTAGAACATATATGCTAGCAAGTAGCCTTAGGTCTAAAGATGAAAGGAGTATAGGAGAAAATTAAGCTTCTCTCTGGAACTTTCGCAATTTCACAAAGCCAATGAGAGTGTTATAACTGTACCATATGCAATTATATGAAAAGAGTCTGAATCATTTCCCAGATCCTATCTGAGACAAAAATGTACTATATTTGAAAATAATGGATACTGTATTTTTCTCCAGGAAGCTGTCATTTTCCAATAATGTACATCTGTGTAAAGTCTCCTGTAGTGTGCATTCTTGAGGACCAAAACCAATAACACACCTGTTTGTGTTATTCTTGGAAAAAAAATCCCATTATATGGCACTTTCTTTATGCCTTTACTTCAGAAAGCTCTCTCCAAAATGAGAAATTGCTCCATCCCTCTGGCTAGAATATTAGATGTGAGGGTTATATTTAAGTAAACACTACAATCTCAGTCTCCCACAAATATGTGCAATGCCTTTTCGGATCAAAGTGGTAGAGTTGAATTCATATTTATCTGAGGGATTTTCCAGGAGTGTGGTGAATAGAAGGTTCTATGCCGCAATTGTTCAAAGCACCAGTGTTTCATGGCAGTATTCAGATTCATATGATTTACAAGTAGTCCTCTTCTTATGACAACTCAACAACGTTCACTCAACAACTGTTCAAACTTATGAATTAGGAGACATGACCTCTCTGCAAAGTTGGACGGCCAGCTCACTGTATGCCATTACAGTGAACCATGGTCACATGATCACCATTTGCAATCTTCTCTGCCAGCTTCCCATAAACAAAGTCAATGGAAAAGCCTGCAGGGAAGGTTAAAAGTTGCTTCTGTAAGTTGCTCCCTCCACATTTTTCTCTTGAGGAGTCCACTACAAAGTACCAGATCTCAGGGACCTCATAGCAATAGCACTTAGACTTATATACCGCTTCACAGTGCTTTCCAGCCCTCTCTAAGCAGTTTACAAAGTCAGCATATTGCCCCCAACAATCTGGGTCCCCATTTTACCCACCTCGGAAGGATGGAAGGCTGAGTCAACTTTGAGCCTGGTGAGATTCGGACTGCCAAATTGCAGTCAGCCGGTGATCAGCAGAAGTAGCCTGCAGTACTGCTCTCTAACCACTGCGCCACTGCGGCATGCTCTGTAGCATCCCTGCCGGCCCGTGCTTCCAAGCATCTGCATGCTGCCTTAGCCAGCCTGCTTGTACATGCCAGCTCCTATCCGTTGCCCTTGCCGGCCCACCCACATTCTCCAATATTCATCTGTGACACCCTTGACCCCTCTGCACTCCTTACCTGGAATTCCTGTAGTTATGACAGCAGCGAGGACTGCCAGGATTGCCATCACTAAGTGATGCAATCACACAACATCAAGCTTTATAATCTCATCATGTAGCAACAACAGACCGAGTCCTAACTGCCATCATAACCCAAGATTACCTTGATGTTGTTTTATACCAGCACAGAATAGGCTACTGGATTCAGAAGCTAGGGGTCTCTGGGGGTGGGGTCCAGAATAAAGACCTTGTTCCTAAAAACAATGGAATAGACAGCTAGGTGACTATTACCTTAGGTTATCTATTGGAGCCAGACTTCCAATACATTTCTCCAAGGAAAAGTTCTACTCTGTCATCCAATAGATAAGTGAAAGGGGAAAGATACAGTCGATCTGAATGAAGATGGTCTGAATTTGTGGAGTAGAGTTAATGAATACTGTATACGTAGGGAAGATGGTTTATTGAAGAATTAAAAGGTTAAAATGAATGTTAAAATAAAGGAGTGAAAAAAATAACAAATTAGCAGGTAAAAGTGGAATTAGTTTAGAGCTTAAACAGCAGGAGTAATAAAAATAATCCAAGGCCACTCATTCATCTTGCAATTACTGTTTATACATCTTTCTTCCCGGAAAATGCATTGACAAGAGTAGAAGCATTCACTTGCAAACTATTTTCTCTCCCCTCCCTCTGGATGTTTCCATGGATTAGGTACAGTGGGAGAAAGTACACCAATGGAGCAGTAGTGGATTTCTTTTTTTTTAATACTTTTTTTTATTAAATACATATGACAATACAACATTCAACACAAATAACATTAAACAGACATTTGAGGCTTTTCTATTTAGCCCCTATTTAAAATAAGCTTTCATCGGATATTATCAGAAGTTTGGTTTTTTCCATAAATCAATATGTTGGTATATACATATATCTATGTAATCTTTACATCTATAGTCTTTACATATATACATTGTTGTATTTACTTTCAAGAATACATCATTTGAGCATTATTTTCTTATATTGTTCAGGGTTAGCGGTTCTATGTCTTATTTTGTTTATTCCTTCTCTCTCTTAACTAGTCATAAAATTTATTCCATATTTTGTAATAATCCATTTCTTGTTTATCCCTTAATTCCTTTGTTAATTTATCCACCTCTGCACAGTTCATTATCTTTCTAATAATATCGTCTTCTTTGGGTATATCGGTGTTTTTCCAGAATTGTGCATAGTGATTCTAGCTGGAGCAGTAGTGGGTTTCACTTACCTTCGCTACCGGTTTGGAACTGTGAACACGCGCGCAGGGGGTGCTTCTGCGCATGTGCATAACCTGCGCATGCGCAGATAATCTGTGATGACATCTGGGCGGGTGGGTGGAGCCTCCCGCTGCCACTGCTACCGGTTCGCCCGAACTGGGGTGAACCGGTAGCAACCCACCACTGCAATGGAGAACTGGGTGTGTGATGAAGCAGAAGACCCACTCAGAGGGGTGAACCATTCTGCGGGTATCTTACCTGAAGATGTCCTAAAGTTCTGAGCTAGTACTTAAGGTGCTAGAAGATATAGCAAACAAGCTGAAGTTTCAATGTTATAAATAATCTTATTGAGACCATAAATCAGGAGTACAACCTTTTCTGGATTAATTTTGCAGTAAAAATCACACAGTAGCTATAAAAATTAAAATTACTATTTCAAGAACGTGTCAATCTAAAGACATACATTAATTGGATCCAAAATACTGAAATACTGGATAGAACCACATAGTCCTTCCAGTTCATTTCCACAAAGGTGCTACACACATGGAAGTTCATATCACCTGTCTGCAACTCTTTAATACAGTCATCTCTTTTCTCGGCATAAAGTGGCAGCTTTTTTTAATCAATAGTGCTGGATAGCTAACCCTTATCTAAAGAGAACCAGGACCATAGCTTTCTTTCTTAAGCATTTTCTTAATGCAAACACTTATTAATATTACAGAACTTAATGTTTATAATAATAATAATAGATTAGCAATTTCAAAAGCAACAATAATATATAGGTTTCTACTCTATTAAAACTTGCAATTACATGGATAAATGAGCCACATTTAAGTTCCTCTTCTAGGATTATAGTATAATGAAAGAGAATGTAATATATACATTTGAAATGAACTAAAAGACGTGCAGCAAATGAAGAGGCTATGTAGTCTATTATCACAGCCAGTTAAATAATGTGTCTTTCTTTTTATACCCTCCATTCTATTTTTTTAATGAGCTGAACTAAAATATGCTGAATAACCTATCTCTCGACTTCTTTTGCAAATTACTTGAAGATATTCCAAAGCGTTAGTTACTTTAAACATGTGAAGAATTAAACTTGACACTTGCATCAGCTTTGTATCATCCAAGAGATGTCAAGTAAGGACCTTCTCAGCTTTTTTGCAGGTGCATGTGTTAGTAAACAAGGTATATCTCCAGTTAGGGTCTCCAGAGGATCATTCTTCAATTAGCTTGTTCCCAACAACCATAAGGGCATAACCCAAATGAAGTTTTATGTTCTCTCTGTAGCTTTACAGAGATATAGATCAAAGGACAATAAATCACAATGTACTTTTATCATATAGGTTCATGGCCTTTATTATAAAATGTTATAATGCCCTAAGGCCACTTGTTATAAAGAAACAAATCTAAGTTTTTGTGGCAGGTGAATCTGAGGTGTAATTATAAAATGGTATTCTCAAAGGTGTTTGGACAATTTATCTTGGGTGGGGTGGGAGATTTTGTTGACAATATGACAATATGATTTAAACTTCCCACTACTGGTCTGATAAGGAGTAGAGCATAAAAAAGAGGGAAACAGTTCAGGAGAAAATAAATACAAGTAATGAAATGCATTTATTCTTACTATGATTGGCTCTAGAGACAATTATACCAAGGTTTCAAGACAAACTAAATTTCCAGCTACTGGAAAATTGTTTGATAAATTATATTCATTCATACAGCAAAAATTATGGCATAAATATGGGACCCATGTCATCCTCATATAAAGTTACCTTAAAAATGGGAGCTTTTTATCAGATTAGTATCATTGAAAAATTTATTTCAACAAATTCAACATTTAAAACAAAACTTAGAACTAAAAATAAATATTGCATACAGTATTTAAAAAGAAATCAAAAGAATGTAATATAACTAGACTCAGAAATCATAGGCCTGTAAGGAACCTTGTAGATTTTCTAACCCAATCCTCAGCTCAAGGCAGTAGCCTTATACCAGGGGTGTCAAACTCAAGGCCCACGGGCCAAATCCAGCCTGCGGGCTGCTTAGATCTTGCTTGCGGGGCCAGCCTGGAAATATCAAAGGACCGACCTGCGGTCTGCCAGCCCCATGGGGAGGCGTGCGTGGTCCTTTGTATGGCCCATTTTGGGCTGGCAGATGCTGCAGGAGGCCATGGAGGTAAAAAATGGGCCACATGGGGGCCCCCACAGCCCGTTTTGGCCAGCAGAGTGCTGCAGGAGACCATGGAGGTGGAAAACAGGCTGCGCAGGGCCCTCCCACAGCCTGTTTTGGCTGGCAGAGTGCTGCAGGAGGCAGCACCTTCTTGACCTTCTCTTTAGCAGCAACTGCCAACTAGATTCAAGATTGGTTTTTATTTTTTTACCCCATATTTCCAAGATTGGTTTTTATTTTTTTACCCCATATTTCCACCCAAATATTAACCAGGCTTAACTCTGCATAGCTTCTAAATCCAAAGAAGGAGAACCAGATGCTAAGCTTTGAACTACTGAGATAAGTATTGTATCTAAACCTTGAGACTCTGCCTCCTGAAGCTGATCTAATTTTTCACATTTGATTCATTTAATATTTGTTCTTTTTTCTCCTCCAATATGGTGTCTAAATTATTTGGCAACAGCATAATGACATAAATACAGTTGTGTCAAAAGGCCGGAAATGGCAAGCGGATGTCCCAGGGCAGTTGAAAACACCACCTGTGTTCCTAATTCTTTGGCTTTCATGCCTAGCTTCTCATAGTCTCTTGATATTGTTTTCAGTCTCTTTTGTTGTATCATCCATCTCTACATGAAAGAAGATAAAGCGATAGTAATCTGTGGGCTTCAATATTTTGGTAAGTCTCTTGGTCACATCTTTGATCTTTGTTCCTGGGAGACAACATACCTCCTTTGATAGTCTACAATTTGCTGATTCTCTTTCCTCAATTTCTCTGAGAAGTGAGGAATTCTGAAAATCTGCCTCACTAGCCACTACACCTCTCCACACTCCAGAATCTGTTGCTTTTCCATTCAGTTTTCCACCCTCCTCATTGCTAGTACTGGGTCTAACCAAAACCCATTCCTTCTTCTACTTTCCTGTATCCTAGCCTAATATCCAGATTTTCCATATCAAAAACAACATAGCTCAGTTCTTAGTTTTTTCCTTCCTTCCTTCATTTAAACCTTTGTACATGAAACTTTTGTTTCCTTTAAATACATTTTTTAAAGTATTTGAGATTTATGAGTCAGTAACTACTGTCTCCTTTGGAAATTTATTATCAGATGAAACCTATTTGATATTTCTCATTGTCAAAAAAGACATGGAAAGAAAGACCTGAAAGCAGATGTTATTCTCAAAAATATAAGCAACTATAATTTTCCAGACTGTCACACAGAAGAATCTTGAAGCCTTTTCTATATCTATCACAAATGTTGGCACATCCTGCCATCAGCAATGGAGATGGCAATTAAATGCTAACTAAAAGAGGAAGCATCCAGTTCTTTTTGCTGATGCATAATTTAAACCATTAGAAACTAAGATTGTTATTATCCAATTTTAAACAAAAAAGCTCACTCAAATTGACAGATTTGCTTAGTAAATTAGCCTGAGGTTTCTCTTTGTCACCACAGCTCTTGTGTTATAGTGACAATGAGTCCCAGCTGCCAAGTAGCACAATTAGATTAGTTTTGGGGATACTGATTATTTTTAGCACACTACTCTGCATTATCATCATTGCCATCATCATCATCATGCATTTTGCATAGCAAATATCTTTGTGCAGCAATGGCTTAAGTATCATCAGCTTTACAATTCTGCCTTCTCTTCTACCAATTAGCTTGAGAAAGCTTGCATATTTTATTTATTACCATTATTTCTTCTGAAACTACTTTTCCAACCTATCTGATTTGGCTTCTATTGATTTATTTTTACCTGTACATTATCTAAAATTATTTCCAGTTACATCAGTGTAAACATTATCTAGTATCAACGTGTTGCTGCTTTCTGCCTAACAAGGAACCAATGTATTTCTTTGAAGGATAGAAATGGCTCAGTTTCATATTATCACAAAATTATATACAGTATCTTCAGACCCTGGAAATAAGCCAGTGTTTATTCATTCCAGAAACTCTGAAAACCATCCAACATCATCATAGCAACTAATTTGAATGCCTGTGATCTATGCCACCTTTTCCACTGCCAGTTTAAGATTAAATACCAATTATTCCCCCTTCCCATAATCCTTTCTCTGTTGCTTATCATCTTGCCTAATGTAATGGTCTGAAGGTCTGGGCAGCTCACATACAATTTTGAAAGCCTCACCTGGTTAACAATGATGTGGTATTAATGCAAATTGTAGAATTCTTCTTATACAACAATTATCCCATACAATTATTTTACTTTTTTTATCACAGTAAAATATTATATATACCTTGCAGCAGGGGTGGGTTCCTAATTTTTTTACTACCACTCTGTGGGCGTGGCTTATTTTGTCGGTTGCTTGCCAGCCATGTAACCGGGTGGGAGTGGCTTGCCAGCCATGTGACTGGGTGGGCGTGGCTTGCCGGTCATATATTAGTTACTACTATTTTTGCTATTTTATACCTTACATGAAAAGCTTTGCATACAAAGTGCATGTTACAGCATGGCAACACAGCAACCTTTATATGCAGAAAATGCTATAGTTAAAAGACAAGCAAGTCTCATACAGCATTTTTGGTTTCAGTCATGGATTCCTTAGACGAAAATATTGAGGACTGTTAAAAGAACAGTATCTTTTAACAGTCCTCAATGTTTTCGTCTAAATAATAACAGTATAAAACTGTATAAAATTAACAGTATAAAAGGTTAAACTTTCGGAAAACGCCCACTTTGGGAAGCTTTAAGCAAAAGTGAAGGAAAAGTGTCAAATGCGAGCTTCTTATTATTTTCAAGCAAAGGGACGGGAAAAGACTTAATTGTCAAATTTCTGGGCATGCGCAGAAGAAATTTTTTTTTTAAATTAAAAAAATATTTTTTTTAATGGCGGCGCCCAGGCACCGGCAACCGACCGCACCGGTACTGTGATGTCACCAGCGGGCTGCTACCGGTGCTATAGAGTGGACTGCACCGGTAGGAACCCACCCCTGCCTTGCAGGGGTGGGTTCTAACTTACCTCGCTGCCGGTTTGCTTCCTCCCGCACCGCGTGGGTGCAAAGCATGCGCGCGCATGCACAGTGACAAAAAATAAAAAAAATTCCCCCAAAAAGCTGAAAACAAGATGGTGACACATGCGCAGTGCCAAAAACTCAGCTTCTGCGCATGCGCAGAAGAAAAAAACCAGAAAAAAGTTCACCCAAATTTTTTTTAAAAAAAACTTACAATTTTTTTAAAAGATGGTGGCCTCCACAGACCGGCACTGATTGAACTGGTTCCATGATGTCATCATGATGTCACCAGTGGGTTGCTACCAGTTTGGGTGAACTGGTCCGAACTGGTCCAACCCCACCTCTGATACCTTGTCTTCCTAGTACTGCATTTGTTATGCAAATTAAGACTAGGACAAAATTCTTTACCCTTGCATCTTACACCTGTTTACTCCGGCAATTCTTCATGCCAACAACATTTACTTATGTTCATGCCTCAGTCCTATATTTCTTTCAGAAAACATAAATGTAGAACATGGGATAAGGGAAAAGCAGCAAGGAGATGAGGGGAATTTGTCTGCAACTGAAAGTTTTGACAGGTCTTACAAAAAAAAAGATTCAGGATAGCAGGCCATGTAATTCTAGCCCAGGTATTCTCTCAAGATGTGAGCTAAGGATATCCAAGAGACAGTTATGTTAGATTATTGCAAGAAAAGTAACCTATACGGACTTGGAAAGAATAATTCAGACTCTGCTTCAGCTTATCTAGCAAAGAAGTGTTTACTACGGTAGTTTCCTTGGCAATTTGTTCCATTGCCAAATTGCCCTTACTATTAGAATACCTTTCTAACATTAAAACCAGAATTTATCTTTAGAAGACAATATTTAAAGCTCAGAATTTGCCTTCCTGAATTCCTGGACTATATGTATGACATTGTTTTGATACTTGAATCATATTCCTCTTTAGTTGCCTTATTTCATTCAAGACTGAACATTCCTTATTGCCTCACTTTCTTCTTGCAAAGTTTAGTTTATACACTCTAATCATCCTTCTTGCTCTTCTCTGCATTTTCCCCAAGTTTCTCTGAATCTTTTTTTTTAAATATGATGCCAAATATTGAACACAGGATGCAAAGGGTTATCAAATCTAATGGAATAATTAATTACTATGGTTTTAAAATAATGCATTTATTGATGTCCCCTAAACTGCATTTCCCCCCCCCTCCACAAGTCTTGCAATGCTATCCCTCATTGTGGTGTGGGGTATTCCTAGAAGACATAAGTGAAGTATGCTAGGACTGTATACCAACAGTATATTTTCCCAATAAGGGCATACAAGGTGTGAAGGTCATTCCAGTTGCCCAATTATAGAAAGCAGGCAACTATATTAGGCAGCAGTGATTTAAGAAATGGTGGAGGCAGGTGATCACTTTAATGATAACAGAAAATATCTCATTTCACACTGCACAGGAAAAGGCAGTGGTAAATTGCTCATGTGTTTTACCAAGAAAAACACACAAGATAAAATTATTGCTAATATAGTGCCAAGTAATGGGTCTCTCCAGTCTGACGGCACTCAATAAGAGTATTACCAATGTAGATGTACTTCCATTAAGGTCTTTAGAATGTGTAGTTGCTGATTATTTGACACACAGTAAATGAAAACCTGAAATGGCAAAGATAGAATTACAATGGGAAAATGAAAAGTTAAAAGCATGAATATAGGAAAACTTAGCACAGTGAAATATGAAATGAATTGATCACGCTTTGACATCTTGGGCATCAGTGAATTGAAATGAACTGGAATGGACATTTTGAGTCAGAAGATCATATCACTTACCGTAAAGTCTCTACTTATTTATTCAACCAGTGTGCTGAACATATATTGAGGGAGACTGGATTGGAAGAGGATGAGTACGATTTCAAAATTGTTGAAAGAACATCAATAACCTGTATTACAGTGATAAAATTACTCTGATATGAAAATATAAATGATCTGCAAGCTCAAATAGGGAAAGGCAAGGAACATAGTGACAAAACGTTGGACTATGATTATAAAGACCAAACTAATGACAACAACCAGCCTTAGAAGTGACAATGAAGGCACTGACATGGTAGATAGTTTCTGCCTTTTAGGATCAACTGCCAATAGTAAAGGAACCAGCAGTCAAAAATATGCTGAAAATTGGTCCTTGGTAAAAAAAAAATTTAATGAAATCCTTGGAAAAGATACGTTTTACTTTGTTTTTATTTTAATTTATATTGTGGTTTTTAACTGTTTTTATGTTTCATGTCTTATTATATATACATTACCCAATCATTACCCAAGACAACTAGACACAAGAACAGTTTTTTCCCTAACGCCATCACTCTGCTAAACAACTAATTCCCTCACCACTGTCTAACTATTCACTAAGGCTGCATTACTATTACTATTAGTCTTCACATTGTTCCTATCACCCATCTCCTTCCACTTATAACTTGTTGCTTGTATCCTTACGATTTATATCAATATTGATTGTTTCCTGATTGCTTATTTGTACCCTATGACAATCATTAAGTGTTTCACCTCATGATTCTTGACAAATGTATCTTTTCTTTTATGTACACTGAGAGCATATGCACTAAAGACAAATTCCTTGTGTGTCCAATCACACTTGGCCAATAAAAATTCTATTCTATTCTATTCTATCATTATGTGTGATGAGAGGCTATATAAATTTGATAAATAAATAAACAAAATATTTGTTTATACATAACATACATAACATATTCAGATGTTATGATATGTGTAAACCCACAAAACAGGGGTGAAATCCTGCAGGTTCCGACAGGTTCTGGAGAACCGATAGCGGAAATTTTGAGTAATTCGGAGAACCGGCAAATACCACCTCTGGCTGGCCCCAGAGTGGGATGGGAATGGAGATTTTGCAATAACCTTCCCCCAGGAGTGGGAAGGGAATGGAGATTTTGCAGTATCCTTCCCCCAGGAGTGGGGAGGGAATGGAGATTTTGCAGTATCCTTCCCCCAGGAGTGGGGAGGGAATGGAGATTTTGCAGGAATCTTCCCCCAGGAGTAGGGAGGGAATGGGGATTTTGCAGTATCCTTCCCCCAGGAGTAGGGAGGGAATAAAGATTTTGCAGTATCCTTCCCCCAGGAGTGGGGAGGGAATGGAGATTTTGCAGTATCCTTCCCCCAGGAGTAGGGAGGGAATGGGGATTTTGCAGTATCCTTCCCCCAGGAGTGGGGAGGGAATGAAGGTTTTGCAGTATCCTTCCCCCAGGAGTAGGGAGGGAATGGGGATTTTGCAGTATCCTTCCCCCAGGAGTGGGGAGGGAATGAAAGTTTTGCAGTATCCTTCCCCTGCCACGCCCACTAAGCCACACCACGCCCACCAAGCCACACCCACAGAACCGGTAGTAAAAAAATTGGATTTCACCACTGCCACAAAATTCAGAATTGTACTGCCCATGGTTTTTCCTATTATACTCTATGGAAGCCAACTTTGAACTTTGTAGAAGCAGCATAAAAGAACATTGACATTTTTGAACATTGGCATTGGAGAACCCCCCTGATAATTCCATGAAAACAAATAAATGGATCATAGAACAAATCTCACTCAAGGCACAAATTACCAGCTGTTATGAGAGAACATGTCCTCAGATCAAAAGGACCAGAAAAGAAGTGGAGCCAAAGAGTGATAGTGACAATCCTATGGAGCAGTACTGGAGTCAAAGACAGCAAATTCTTAGAATCCCTCATCCACACCCGTTAATAGTCTCTCAGACTCAGAGTTTAGTCTTTGTCCTAAGCAGAGGTGCTTAAGTGAAGATTCAGAGGCAGAGAGGGAGTAATAAATTTGAGGGAACCAGATAAAAAGAATGGAAGAGCTATTAGGAAACAGACTCCGCAGCTCCTACTAAGTGGGAGGTCAGTTTGGCTTATTTATTGCATTCTCTCCTTGGGAAAATAACCCACTGAAGACAACTTTCAGCGGTGTCATGTATGTACATTGCTTTGCCATGTCTTAGACCCTGGATTTACTTCACCTGCTCCCTTGTCTCTCATCTGGAATCATTGTCTGATGATTTGTTTACTGGTCTCGGTCCACATTTGACCTCTTTGACAAGCACAAGCACACTCTAGCCTTCAGGTCCTTTTCAAAGGCTGCTTATACTCTGCCAACTGTGAATCAGCCTCAGCTCACTTATCTGTGGCTGTAGAAGTTTTACAGCTTGTTAATTACAATCTAATAGCCAAATTATCAAAACTAAACTCAAATTTTCATCATTCGGACATGTTACGTGAAGATTCAGCTCCCTTAAAAAGACCATATTAGGAGAGATGGAAGGAAAGAAAAGAGGACAGCCAACAGCAAGGTAGATGGACTTGATTTCAGCACTCAAAGAGCTGAAGGGTCAAGTTGGGGACAGATCATTCTAGAGATGATCTCTCAGTGTTGTCCCTAAAAACTGACATTGACTTAATAGCATGTAATCAAAATTGCATTTGCCTGTTTTAGCAGTATGTCACATTATTATTATATATTCATATGCAGCATGTGATCCATTACAATCCCAGAATCTGCTTTATCCATAATATTATCAAGCCAAATATTTACTACCATATTCCCAGACTAGGACAATTTATCTTCTATCTTCTAAGTGAAGAATTTTGTTATCTGTCACTATTAAATTTCATTCTACTACTTTTAGCCACTTCTTCAAGCTATGTCAATTTTTAAAAATTTTCTTTTTGTATTAGATATGCCATCTTGCTTTGGGTCATTTCTACTTTTTGATAAACATTCATTCCACTCTTTCATCCATGACATTTATGAAATTGTTAGGGAGTGTCAGAGCCAGGATTAAATTATGTGGGATCCTCCTTGATACCTTATTTTAATTTTAGCTCTTTCATTCATATTTAAATTGACACCTCTACTTCTATGTATGTATTCATCAATATCAGACTCTCTTCATTCACATCTATTGCATTTTTCCCTTTTTCTTAGTGTGACAAACATATAATAGAAAGATTATGAGCGATAGCAGACAACGAGGGACAGAGACAGAAAGACTGAGAGAGAGATGCATAAATGCATAACTTAATAGTCATAAAGATATAATTTAGTTCCAATTTAATTTAATGTATTGGATTTTAAGCATTCCCCCACTCCCAACTCCAAAAGGACATTGGGCAAATATCCTTGGGCAAAACACACAATTAAAAAACTATGCCCACCTGAACAAAACCATATCAACAACCTTTCAAAAATGATTTGATAGGGGCTCTACAAACACCCTAAACCACAGGCCTGGGAATAGAGCCAAATGTTGAGACTTCTGGAAGTCTTGGAGAGAGTGGGGGCCATATGTATCTCTTTTAGTCAATATACTACAACATTACTCAAAGCCCAGGTTCACTTCATGCATTCTCACTCTAGTGTGTGCTAGTTATGACCAATATTTTTTAAAAAATATCTTGTAAATCAATCTACTGTTACCTGAATCCCAGCAACTGGAAGTATGAGATGTTTACTGCCATATTCAAGAGTTGAGTAATTCACCTTCTGTTTATTATCTATTACTCTTCTGCTATTTTTACTGACCAATTGGAATACTATTTTTTCTTCATTTATTTTGAACATACCCAAAAAAAGTCTTTCTATGTTCTTAGCTTCCTTCACTAACCTTGACTCATTCTGAACTTTAGCTTTGCTGGCAATGTCTCTAAAAATCTTATTTAGTGATCTGCCTGTCTTTTTTCCTTCTCTATGTGCTCTTTTTCATTTTTAGATCTTCTCTAAGTGTTCAGTGCAGCCACGTGGACTTTGTTTCTACCTCCTTCAAATGTTTGCAATTGTGCATTTAATAATTTATTTTTTTTATCAACTTCCATTAATCTTTGCCTATTTTCTTAACGTGGAATTTTATTTATTCTTGTTATGACTTGATTAAAAATCTGTTTTATGTAACTGTTTTAACTTTAGCTTTTGTTAATAACAAGGATTAAGGCATTAGTTTCCTGTAAAATTTGTGGGAGTTGGGCAGTGTCTAAATCAAATAAATTAAAATCCACTTAATCTGCTTTCTAATTGGTTTTGCTTAAATAAAAAGTTGGTTGCCTTTCTTCTCCCATCGAAGAAGAAAGACCAGGAATTTTCCTAGAAGAACCACATTGGCAGAATTTCTGTCTGCCAAATGTTGGAAGTAATTAAAGTTTCCTGTCATAATTTTCTTTATTCCTCTTTTTGCATTATGTAAATAGGCCATTTATTCTTCATTTATATTGTTCACATCTTTTTGGCTGGTTGATCAGTAATAAACCTCAACAGTGGTACTGATTTTATTCTTCCTTCCACTTATTTTAACCCAGATCCTCTCAGTGACACTAGCTTCATTTACTGAATAGAGGTAGACAAACAGAAACCCAGATAGATAGGTAAATATCTCATAATTTCTTCTCCCTTTATATTACTCCTCTCTTTTTTTGAGCAAACAGCATTGTTCAATTGCTTTATCATTGAAACTATCAGTGATATTATGTTGTTAGCTTGTCAGAAAAGTGGGGCAAGGGAGGCAATATGAATGTTAGTTGTTCATGGCAGGCAGGCCATGGGAGTTCCCTGCAGATAGGATCAAAGTGACATTTAT
Organism: Diadophis punctatus similis; assembly: GCA_023053685.1. Classification (NCBI taxonomy): domain Eukaryota; kingdom Metazoa; phylum Chordata; class Lepidosauria; order Squamata; family Dipsadidae; genus Diadophis; species Diadophis punctatus. Next base: position 35,439,081 of record JALIGW010000001.1, on the reverse strand, counting down.
TTTTGGCTTTTTGAAAGAAAGAGTGACCAGATGGCCAGTTCTACTCAGTGGAAAAATGGGGGATATTGGGCAGCTAGCAAGATTGTAAAATATATTGAAGTTTAGCGCTGCATTTGATGATTCTGTTAGAAGAGCAATTACACTGTTCTACAGGTAAAAAGTTGCAAGCATGAAAACAGCTATTCTTACATAATTTTGGGTGCTAACAATGAAAATAACATTTAAAAATGTATATTGGCTCTACTTTCTATGATATAAGCAACCAACTAATGAAGTAAGATTTATAAAATGCATGATGCAATACACCATAGATTACATAGTCAGTATTGATGACCAATAGAAAACTGCCATGCGTACCAAGATGATGCAATATTAGCTAATATTACATCACCAAATTCTATAAAAGTCACAGTATCTGTTGTTTGGCGAGTTAGACAGCGTCTTTAAACATTGTTTTATGCTAGAAAATTTAGTTATGCCTCGAACCTGTTTAAATAAAGCAGATAATTTCTGCTATATTTGCGGTGAAATTACTTTTTGCATCCCAAAAATGAAGGATCACAACCGTGATTAAGAAAGCCTACAACTTGTATTTTGGTTGCAAAATAGGAGACCAGGACAAAAACTGGGCACCACACATATGCTGTAATTCATGTGGATCAAAACTTGTCCAATGGTTGAATGGGAATAAGCCTTCTATGCTTTTCGCAGTGCCAATGATTTGGAGAGAACCAACAGATCATGTCAGTAATTGTTATTTTTGTATGGTGCCTCCAATTGAGAAAGGTCTTACTAAGAAAAAAAAGTTGTTTGTGCAGTATCCAAACATTCCATCAGCAATATGTCCAGTACCTAATGGAGAAGGACTACCGATTCCAAAAGCACCTGAATCTTTCGTAGTTGAGTCCAGTGAGGAAGAACCTCAGGAAGCTTGTAGTGATGAACCAACAGCCTTACATGACCCGGATTATCTGCCATCTACATCCGCTGAACCGCACCTCATAACACAAATGGAATTGAATGACCTAATAAGAGATCTGGATCTTCCAAAGAACAAGGCAGAGGTTTTAGGTTCAAGACTAAAGCAGTGGAATCTCCTGGCAAGTGATGCTCGTACATGAACTTATTAACGATGATGAGTTTCTTTCTCTGTTGCATGGCAAGGAAAAGACTGCGTGGATAGCATTCATGTCAGTGACATCAAATTGTCTTGGAAACAATAAAGCAGCAAACTACAAGGAAGTGGTTGAAAAACACATCCAGGCCTACCAAAATCTTGGTTGTAACATGTCCTTAAAAATTCATTTTCTAGGGCTTCCGGTTTGGAGCGCACCATCGCGGACGTCCCTTTGTCGGGCGCCTTTCCGACCCTCGTTAAAAGCCGCCAGAACAGCTGTCTGGTGGCTTTGAAATCTCTTCCCCGGGCAAAGGGGAGAGATGAGAGCTTGACAGGTGGGGTAGAGCCCCCCCAGCGCCCTAGGAGCCATCTAGGGGCGCGAAGGGAGAGCTCCCCATGCAGCCTGTCTCCAGCTCCGAGGATCAGGAAACCTCCGCTTTTGCGGAGCTAGATGTCGTGACCAGCCACTGCTTCCAGAATGGGATTTACAATTACTTTTGAACTACAGAAGCAGACAGAGAGAAACAGGCGTGAGATGGGCAAGTACTGAAACCTCTTTTTTCTTTTTTTTTTCAACTCCTGGGTAAGCTTTCACTTCGGCAAGGAAACAAAGGAAACAAAGTAACAATATGGCGATTGAGAAGTGAAAGTGACTTTCGTTTTCCCAGAGGCTTTTTTTTTCTCTTATGGAAACTTTTGACTTGGAAAGAAGGCTTTTCTTTCTCTGTCTCCTAACCCTGGATTAAAGTTATAATTGAAAGATTTTTAATAATAAAAGATTACCTGGTTTTGAAATTGGAAAGAACTTTAATTAGGCATCTGGCTTTTTTTCTCTCTCTTTTTTCTTTTTTCTTTGTACTCTTTTGAAACACCATAATGGCTTCAAAATCTGGAAAGATTGTTTTGACTAAAAGAAATGACTATTCCTCTGGATATATTTCCAAAACGCAACTTAATACTGAGTTAACACCTCCACAGCCTTTGACACCTGAAAATTTATTAAATAACTTAAAGATTATGAAACATGAACTGACTTTGGAATTTAATCAGAAAATTAGTGAGATAGATAAAAAAATGCAGGCTGCTTTGAAGAATATGAATCAACAACTCAGGCTGGACGTGTTAGAGGTTTGCGAAGGTTTAGCAACAAATATTGAAGTTTTGGCAGAACGTATTGAAACAAATAAACAAGCCTTGGCAACCTCGGTGAAATATATAGATAAAATTCAAAATGACATTGCAAATTTTGAAACTGAGGTGTTGATGACACAGTTCAGATCCATGGAAGTTGCTATAAGGGTCAGAGGCTTGAAGGAGGGATTATATGAAGATTTAAAAGGAAGGATGGTTGATGTATTGGATCAGGTGTCTGGAATTTCTAAAGTGGAATTGGCTACACAAATCGACAAAATATACAGAATCAATTCGTGGTATGCTAAACAAAAACATTTACCAAGGGATATTGTCATATATTTTACTACAAGAGCTCTACGGAATAGAATTATACAGGCAACGTTCAACAATAATCTCAAGGTGAATGGTCAGGAATTAAAGATTTGGAAAGAAATCCCCTCTAAAATGCTTAAAGCCAGAAAAAGCTACACTTTTTTGATTGATGAATTCAAAAGATTAAATTTACAATATAAATGGGAAGCGCCAGTAGGAGTAGCAGTGAAATTTTCTGGAAAAAGATACCGGCTTAATACGATAAAAAAAGCTACTGAATTTTATGTCAATGTTTTAAAGGCTGACATATCCAAAATTCCAGAGGAAGGATGTATGAAAATAAAAGAGGAGGAGGAGGGGAAGCCATCTTTGTTGGATCAAAAGGAAATAGATTTAAAAAACCAAAAGGAGTGCCAGAGCCAGACAGTTGGGGAAAAGGAGATGGAGGTCTGGGACCAGATGGTAAACGAGTTGATAAATTCAAAATTATTGAGTTACTAAAAGATGTAACTATCAAGATACAAAAAGATGTGGTGTTGAAATATATTGGATGGATAGAGACTAATATGATTGTACTTTTCCTTTTCCCTATTTAATGATTATCTATGTAACATTTAGTTACGTTTTATATAACTTTGAGGTTATTTTTAATGTTAATAATATTAGACATATACAACTTGTTGAGGATTTTTTTTTCTTTTTTTTAAAGACTTTAAAGATTTTTTGTTTTTTGAAGTTAATAAGTTAATCTAGAATAATATTATGTTATTAATATTATGATGGAATTTAATATCTAATGATTACTTATGTAACATTTAGTTAAGTTTTATTTATCTTTGAGGTTATTCTTAATGTTAATAATATTAGTTTAAGATTTTTGTATTTTATATTTAGCTATTATTTATATAATATTTACTTTGTATAAGGTAGAGAATTGAAGGGAGGAGGAAGGTTTGTTTATTTTTTATTTTTTTTCTCTTTTTTTATTTTCTCTCTATTTTATTTTAGTTATGTTTTTCTTGTATTGTTAAAGATATTTCTCTTTCTTTTTTTCTTTTCTTTTTTGTATCTTTATTATTGTATACATAGACGATATATTATTAGTGTATAATTTGGAGTTGAAGCTTTTAAAAAATAATGTTTTTTTCTTTTTTTTTCTTTTTATTAACAATTTAAATTTATTATTATACCCTGTATTATCTCTGGGAAGTCCGGGGGGGAGGGGGGGAGGGAAGGGGGTGGGTTAGGAGGGAGAAAAAATAAAAAAATGTTTGTACTTTATATTTAATATTTAGCTACTATCTATGTAATTCTGTACTAATAAAACTTTTTGAACAAAAAAAAATTCATTTTCTACACTCTCATCTGAATTTCTTTCCATCAAATTGTGGAGCAGTGAGTGACAAGCATGGGGAGCGCTTCCATCAAGACGTCGCAGCTATGGAAAAAAGATAGCAAGGTAAATGGAGCCCATCAATGCTTGCAGACTACTGTTGGACAATTGTAAGAGACAATCCTTTCCTTGAATACAAAAGAAAAGTCAAGAGAAACAAAAGGGACACAAACTGAAGGCAAGATTAATGAGAAATTTAAACTTTTGAACATTTTAAACTTGTTTACTAATTTAGTTTTTCTTGATAAACATATACAATATATTATTTCATGTATTCACTGTATTCACAGAATATAATTCACTTAATTTTGATAAAAATATACGGGTTTATATATATATATATATATATATATATATATATATATATATATATATATATATATATATATATATATATATATATATATATATATATATATATATATATATATATATATATGTATTAAGTTTTGGTGCATTATTTGCCTATTAGTTGGAAAATGTAAAATGTCCGTTGCATGAAAACTAGAGCCAACTAACAAATTTCATTATTATATTTGAATTCAGCATGTGAAATTCATTAAGAAATGGCATATTTCATTTCTGAAACTAACAAAAATTGTAAATTTGTAGAACAGTGATTTTCATCAAGAGATTTTAATTAACCAATTGCTCAATTAATTTCATAAAAATTTGATAGCTCAAAAAATAAGAAAATACTTATAAAATACTCATAGAAACATATAGATAACACAGATAAAACACAAACAGTATAAAGCATCAGGCCCCAAAACTTGTCCTCTGGAAAAGTTCTGCTTTTAATTGTTTTCAAAAAGTAGACAATATTGGTGACAGATGAATCTAAAAGAAGGGGTTTTTCAAAGTGGTCAGTCCCACTTTGGGTTATTAAAAAAGAGGATCTGTTTCCCCTGACTTCCTGGAAATGAGGGATATCCAGTTACTTCTCCCAGTACAAAGTTTTCAGGTTTGACTTTAGTGGGAAAATATAGTTCTGGATAACCAGGTGCCAAACCATAAGAGTGTGTTTTGCTTTGTTTATTTTTTAGCAGTGCTAATTGTTTTATGTGGGTTTTCCAGCAACCAGTAGCATGAGATCATCCATGTGGTGTGATGCACCTGGCCCTTCTTCGCAGCGAAGGGAAGGGGGACTGGAAATCATCACTCTCCATGCAATCCATGCTGATAAAAGAAAGTTGAGTCTGAAGGGGAAGTGATATGATAAACCATAGAAGCACAGAGGAGGAAGTCAAATCACAGAAGGAAGCAATACCATTACAGAAAAGGTACCTGAAATTTAATTGGGGGGGGGGGGCTGGGGGGTGTAAGACAGTAACTTCATCATTAATTACAGTAGTTCATCTGGAGATTTCAAGTTTTTGTTACATTACCCTATTAGCAATAAAGATGTTTTCAGAAATTCAAGTGATTCTTATTTATTTTACTCAATTTGGATGCTGTCCAACTCCATCCTAGCTCTTTTTTCCCAGAGTTTGTGTGTTTGTTTGATTTCTATAGCCACCGATCTCAACAAAAATTGAACGAAACAAACTGACCTGGTGAACTCCCCTTCAAAACCTTCCTTAGCTTTCCTTATCTGTTCACTAAATTGTAACCCACTGAAAAAGGTTATGCATAAAATGTTTATGAGACTGTTGATTATCTTTCATTGTTATGTTTATCCCTTTGGACTCTTTTAAAAGAGTTGGCATAAAATGTATGACAACCAGTACTTGCTATATATCTAATCCATGGGTTTGTGATGCAACTGCCAGCAGCATAACATGTGTTACATGCTTAGATGCTGCGTGCAGGTTCCAAAAATAATCTTTAGGAAAATATTGAAATCTTGTAAGATTGCCAAAAGTCATGAAATTTCAGTGATACAAAAATTTTCAAAGTATGAAATTCACAAAGCTCAAATATGGAAGCTCAGATTCACAAAGCTCAAATATGAAAGCTTTGCAGGAGTGTTTTTCAAGATATATTTTTACTGCACAGTAATGTCCAGAACCCCCCAAAAATGCTGAGAATATCTAACCACAGTTTCAGAAACAATTTCCTGGAGGCTATTAGGGAAAGAGCTACAGAGCTCTTAGCAGAGCATTCAGAGATTTCTAAGTTAGTATGACAGCTTTTAACATTAACATTTAAGCAATGGGAATAGCTAGAGGTGCCCATCACAGATCCCTGATATAAAACTTGTGCCCATACTGGTTGCTGCCTGCCAATAAAACCTCTGCTTTCCATTCTCCCTTATGGCAACACTTCAGTGATGGATGGTAGAAGCCTCAGTGTTTTGCCTGAAGTCCCACCATTAATAATAATAATCAAAGATGAATTTTCTTGGGCAAAGGAAAAATTACATGAAAAACACTGTTTATACTTAATAGATTATTTCTTTCTTTTTTATTTTTCTTTGCTTTCTCTGTGTGAATCAGTGAGTGATGAGGAAGCTTCTGGCTATATTTCAAAATTTTGCCCCCTTGACAAATTGATGGCTATTCAGCCCTTTCCTGATTTGATTCTTGTTTGCCTCCAGACATGGCTGAAGGACAAGCTTGACCCTCTACACTCACAAACTGAACTACTGGCAGCAAGCAAAGCTGCTTAGGCAAGCAGAAGGAAGCCCATGTGGGAATGATGCTGCATAGATTAAGTTTCAACCCCTATGCAGCAATGATGCTGCACAGTTTCAAACAGAAAGTGGCAGCATGTGAATGTGGAGATAATGGTATTGCTATCAGAGGGGAAAGAGTAGTAAAAAGCTACTCAGAATGAGGTCATTAATATAGGAAATAAGACAGCATAATTTCTTCTCATTCAGTTTATTGATATTCAGAAGGACTAGTTCTCCCACTGTAATATAGAATTCCATAGACATAGCAAAGAGATTTTTTTAGGCATGATAACTGGGCCACAGTTATCAACAAACTGTGTTTGGCTGTTAGGAGAGGAGATAATCTAGCTATTTTATTTATCTATATTTATTACTTCCTTGCCATGGATAAAATTTGAAACAAAAGTTAGTGACAAAGTAATGTTTCAGTTCTTTTTTGTTTTGTTTTAATTATAGTCATGAAATCACAAGCAATTGGATAGTCTATGGCTTGAGCTTCAGTAATTTATAACAAAAAAATCTGCATTAGCTGAAGCTCTGCAAACATTTATGATGTGAAGTAACATCGGCAAACTGATCTGCCACAACTATCCCTCATTAACTATTTCTTTCCGTTTTCAAAAATACCCTCTGGAAACATCCCCAAAGTGGCATGTCTCCTTGTCCCTGACTCCTCCAACTCTAGCTGAGAAATGATAGGAATTGGCTTTTCCTCTTAGTAACTCTCAAAGTTTACTAATAACTTGGGCCTATGTCCCATGGCCACTTTGCCTGCCCTGTTGTAGATTTCCCATGAAATCTGCAACTAGTTTCCAGCATCTGGCAGGTAAACCTTCAGTGTGACAAAAGACCCAATATAAGCAAGTAAGCTAAGTTTCATTCAGATTCCAAACACTATTATTTATTTATTTATTTATTTATTTATTTATTTATTTATTTATTTATTTATTTATTTATTTATTTATTTATTTATTTATTTATTTATTTATTTATTTATTTATTTATTTGAATGGATTTCTATGCTGCCCAACTCCCGGTTGGGCGGCATAGAAATTAAATACTTAATAGTATTAAGTATTAAATACTATGGCTAAACAGTTGTTTATTAAATGAATCAAAACTGGCTGGATTCTCATGACGCACTAAGGCATAAACCAAAATTTTCAAATCGCAAAGGTTGGATTCATGTAACATATAAACCCTAATTTTTGGCTTTGACTTAGCATATTGTATGAAACCAATCAATGTGTGACTTTCTCCAGGTAAGATTTTAGCACTATTCCATATGTAGGGCTAATACAGTACATGATACTCCCTATCACACTCTGGCCTTGACCTGAAGGTGAATGTATTAATATATCCTGAATTGATATAATTTCAGATTATACTAATCAGATGAATTTGGTCTTGGATATGCTTACTTGCTTGTTTATATTGTTTATATCTTGTTTTTCTGCCTAGAAGGTATTTAGGACATCTATCCTGTATTTTTGTTTGTTTGTTTCACTGTGTTTTAATTGCTCTTGGCAGTCTTTTCCAAAATAGGGTGAATACAGCTGAAAGAGGAAAGAATTCTAAAAGAATTAAGTAGGTGGATAGTAATATTTTTAGTCACATGTAAAAAATTATTCATTTACATTTAACAACTTTATAGAGTTGCCTATTTAACAAGGCACTTTAGGTAGTGAACAAATAAAAACATAATCCATAATACAAAAAATGACATTAAAAACAGAAGTAGCAGTCAAGGCATACATTTGCATGTATTTATGTGTGAATTTGCATAAATGTGTTTTTACATTTATAGGTAACTGTCACTATATCAATTAACTACAGAGTATGACTGACTAGATTTTGCTGGCAATGCTAACATAATAGCATTAACAATTTTTGAGATTATGAATTGCATACATTTATGCAACTAAACCTACTATCTCTTTGTCAAGACATAGTAACCCTTTTTTAACTTTTTAAAGAGAGGAATTATTTTGTTGGAAAAAACCAACTTCACAGATATAATATAAATTCTATATTGGCAATGCTTTGCTATTGGGAAATTAAACATATTGCAGAGGGGGGAACAGAAGGAGTAAAAGGTGTTGTTTGGTTGCGGAGTTTAATTTCTTTTCATAGTCAGAAACTTATTAAAATATATAGAGCATAAAGAAATGTATCCACTATTGTTATTTCATCTCAGCTAGCTGTAATTTGAAAAAAGAATCTTATTTCAAAGGGCAGTTTTCAAGCAGAGAAAATGTGGATTAGCATGTGAAAGTAGTCCAGTGTTAATGCAATAAAAACCTTGGAGACAGTTCAGTGTAGCTGAACTGCACTGCACTATTTCTGTTAATGTAAATGATATCTATAAACAAGTTTGTAGCAGTCTTTCAGAATCCATGATGACCTCCAGTAATGAATGAAAAATAATGCTTCCAATGTTTTAAATTGCCAAAAAATGACAGTACTGATGTGCAAGAAGCTTTGACGTGTACTTTAGCATTTATTCTCTCATTTTCGTTGCAAGGAAATTGTTTGAGAAAAGGTTGCATTACTAGGATTAGGCTGCAGCAAGTACTGTATTTTTTGGACTATAAGACGCACCGGACTATAAGATGCACATTAGCTTTAGAGGAGGAAAACAAGAAAAAAAAATCTGCCTCTGGCTCACAGCATCTATCCAGTATTCATCTGGCTAGCGTCCTTGCAGCAAACAGCAAACAGCCTGGTCAGCTTCAGCACGTTATCGCAGCCCCAGCACATGGCTCGTGAGGGCTCCGGTCCATTGCGCCCACCACCGGTCAACTGAGCTGAGCTTCTGCCACCGCCAGGGAACACTGGAGCCTTCGCTGCTGAGCAGCTGAGCAGTGGTTGGATCGGGCTCCTGGAATACCACCAATCGCCACTACTGCCATTTACCGCTGTTTGCCGCCACTGCCGTTCGCTGCCATTCGCCGCCACCACCATTTGGCAGTGGCAATTGGCAGTGGCGATTGGCGGCAGCAAATGGTAGCAAACGGCAGCAAACGGCGGCAAACAGCAGTGGCGGCGATCGGCAGTATTACAGGAGGCCAATCCAACCACCAATCAGCTGCTCGGCAGCGAAGGTTCCAGCGGCGAGTGGCACCAGCAAGTATCATCAGCAGTGACAGGCATCAGCAGCGGTGAAAGGGGGCGGTGGTAAACACCACTGCTGCACCAACCCCCTTTCCCTACCACCACAATATTCGCTCTATAAGACGCAGACATTTCCACCCACTTTTTGGGGGGAGGAAAGTGTGTCTTACAGTGCAAAAAATACGGTAGTTTACTTTCAGCAATGCACCATGCTTGAATTTCTGTCAGCCAAAGGAGTTCTGTCAATTGAAATTCACTGACAAATTCGCATTGCTTATGGTGGTGACATGAAAACTGTGCATCACTGGGCCAAAAAAATGTAACAATGGTGAATCAAGAAGAGCTTATTTATGTGATTAAGAATGAAATTGATGGCCCATGATGACAACCAATGAATTTCACATGAGAAAGGCTGACAATCAGCAGATCATTCAAAGAGATATTGCTCTCAACTTTGGTATTTCACAGGAATGTGGGGGTCACATTATTAAGTTCTTCAGTGTCAAACAGTTTGTGCGATGTAAGTTCTGTTACACACTGTTGGCAGAGATTAAAATTTCAAGAGCAGAAATTTGCCAGCAATTGTTGTCACTGCCAAGAAGGAAGGTGAGCAATTTCTTCACAGCATCCTAACAGCCAATGAAATATATCCTTGTCATTATGATTGAAAAATAAATGTCAGCCCATGGAATATTATCACAAAACTTCACTTGTCAAAAAAAAATATTTCCTGACAAATCAGACTTTGTCAGGAAGACTCATAATTACAGGTTTTGGGGATGCAGATGATGTCATTCATATGCATTTCTTTGAACCCTGGATTAAGATCAATTCAAAGAACCACATTGCAATTCTCAAAATTTGAAACAATGATTAAACAATGATTCAGGAGCACAAGAAGGGGGAATTTTGTTACAACACAACTCTAGGCATCACACCTCACAAATCACAAGAAATAATTGCAAAGTTGGATCTACCATCTTACTCCATTCATCATATAGTTCCGGGGTAGGCTTCCAATTTTTCCCAAAATTGAAGAAATACCTTCATGAATATCTGATTTATTTCAATGAAGAGGTAGACAGGGATCTCAGAATCTATATAAAAAGATAAAGTATGGATTTATTTTTTGACTGCCTTAAAAGCTTGCCCATTATTGGCCGATGTATGTAGCAAATGATGATTATGTGGAGAACAGGTAACAAAAGTCCTCATTTCAAAGACTGTTTTCATGTTTCATTGATTAAATTATCTCTACTTAAACTAAACTTATGGAGGTGGAGGGTTTTTTTCCAACTTTTTAATTCATTTATTTACTCTAATAAGCTGCCCATTTCACATAGTCACTGTGGGCAATGAACAGTAAAACAATAGCAATATAATTAAAACCACCGATATATTAAAATTCCTAATACAGCAACATTTCTAATGTTTATCTTGTTCTGCAAAAGGACAAAGCAAAACAAAATAAAGTATCTCCATGTGACTTGATGCTTCCCCATTATAACTGATTATTGCAACTTTTATTCATTAAAACAAGTATCCCATAAGTTCAAATTTAAACTTGTTGCCATCAAGCCTAAATACAGATCAAATTATATCAAGTTCAAAACTTGATTCTCACATTCAAATAGATAAGTACATTCCTAGCAAGTATCCTTTTCCCCGCATACGTTTGGAAATTGCTTCCTTTCTTTTGAGTCAGAGTACAAGTACAGAGTACTAGATGATTATTTGCTGCATTGGGGTTGGTTTATAAGGAACATTTGCTCAGAATAATAACTGAGAAGTGTTGATTCATTATCTGGTCATTGTTGTTTTAGAAAGTAAATTAATATATTTATTTATTTATTTATTTAATAGATTTGTATGCCGCCCAACTCCCAAAGGGACTCTGGGCGGCTCACAACATATATGCAAATATCTGGAAATTATTTCCAATATTCCTATTTAAACAAATAAGGATTCCCCTCCCCCAGTGAATGTCTATTCAATCCTTTTACTAAAGTCTAATTGAACACAAAACAAACTTCTCTGTTCTTCTTGTCTTCTGTCAGTCAAGAATTATCTATCTCATTATTAGGTGTCCCCATTTTCTTTGCCTACAATTGTTTATATATCAGTTCATTTGAAGTATCTTACCTCAAGGGTATGTTCTTCATTAGTTTTATAGTGTAACACTTACTGCACTAGCCTTTCATTTCTGTTAGGTGTGTTCAATGAGTTTCAAAAGCCAAGTAGTCATTGTGCCAAATGTGTGCGATCAAAAGCTACAAAACCCATTATGATAATACGCAGCAATGCTTTCAGCTTCAGATTTCCACAGGCAGTGAGCTTATTCTCTTGGTGTTGACTGAAACATGCTTCACAGAATTACTTCATAGAATTAGATCCAAAGTCCTGTCTGTTGGAATTCAGTGTTAGTGAAATGGGAAAGAGCAAACAAAAGTTATTTAAACCAGTATTAGGAAAGGATAAAGTTTTGCTGTTGCCCCTACAAAAAGTCTTTCCAATCTAAGTTTAATGGGAGCAGCATTTCCATCTAATCCTGTATGAGTGAACAGATGAAGAGAAAATCAACCTGCAACAATATTATTATTTTTAAAAAATATTATAGTTTATTATAATATAAAATAAGGGAAACAAACAGAAATAAAAACAAACAGAAACAAAGAAACAATATTGCTTAGTGATAGAGACCTTGGAAAGACTGGAGAATGGAACAAAGTGGAGAATGTGGAGAGTAGAATATAATAAACAATGAAGAGATTTCTTCAGTCTATAAATTATGACCAGACTAGTTTATTAAAAATATAATTTAAATAATTAATAATTGCTTTATTATATTTAAATGCATATTTAGTGAAATAAACCATGTTTGATACTGGAATTCCGGGTTTTACACTGGAATTTATGAAGTTTTCACTCAAGGATACAAAACCTGTTATTTAGTACACAGAGAAAGTCAAACTGAGATAAATAATCATGTTGATCTTCTCCCCCCCTTTTAGATTCACCCGTAATAATAATGTACCTAAGAGATCAGTTATATATTCTGAAAAATATTGCGAATAACATCGGATTCTTTTTGTAAATGTTTTTAGGCCTAGAAAGGGTTAGCTATAAAATTATATCTGTAGTTAATTATGGTTGTGTTTGTTTCATTAATTGAACCTCTGAGCTAGTTCTAGCCACATATATATTCTGAACATCTAGAATGGAAATCAAGACACTATCTCCAAGCTAGCAACCTATTTGCACAGATTCTGATCATCAGATGAAACCAGTAAAAAAAAAAGATGGTTTATCTTCAGCTGTGAGCACCAATTTCACTCCTCCGTCTTCTGGATGCTTATTCTTGCCTTAACAGAAGGAATGTGAGTTACTCTGTACACTGTCTCAAAACACTTCAGTTAGGTGTCTCTTTAATATAGTTTGATTGCCAGAGTCCAAGAGTAACCATGTATCAACATCTCTCATTCGCTAATAGTCTGGAGTCTATTTGATAATCACCTTTCATCAGGCAAACATCTCTCCTAGCTAATTAGGATTGCCTACACACCCATTGCATTCTATACCATATCTGCCGGTTCTACTAAATGAAGATCAAAATTAAAGGATTAGGTATTATCAGCCATACAAAGTAGACCAGATCATGAAACTTCATAGAAGACTATAAGCTACTTTTATTTAGTAATATAATCTTCCAACTTTGTGATTCCCCTCCTACCTCTTTTATATTCATGTGAACTAAGTGTGTCTGTCTGAGATATGTTCATAATCATCTGCTATCAGAATACAGAATAACAGAGTTGGAAGGGAACTTGGGGATTGTTTAGTTCAACCCTTGCTCAAGCAGGAGATCCCATACCATTTCAGATACAATATGTGACTGTCCAATCTCTTCTTATAAACATCTACTGATGGAGCACCCACAATTACTGCAGGCAAGCCATTCCATTTATTAATTGTTCCCCATCAGGAAATTTCTTATTTCTAGGTTGGATCTCTCCTTGATTACTTTCCATTCATAATTAGTGTTTTTAATTTTTTTTATGCCTATTGTTTGCATGTAAATTTCTTATTGTTGTGAGCCGCCCAGAGTCTCTGTGGAGTGGGCGGCATACAAGTGCGAATAATAAATTAATTAATTAATTAATTAATTAATTAATTAATTAATTAATTAATTAATTAATTAATTAATTAATTAATTGCTTCTTGTCCTGCCTTCAGGTGCTTTGGAGAATAGGATGACTTGCCAGTTAAAAATCCATATGGTGGTGATGCTACCTAACCCACATTTTTCTAGTAATATTGCCCTTTTTTGAGGCTTTGGTATCATACCACCCCTCTCCTCGTCAAAGTCATTTTTACTTTCTACAGGTATGGTAAGCAATTTTATAACACACACACCCCCAATTCTCTTTTGATAGCTTCCTCCTATTTTGGGAAAAAGGATTCACATAATGGTATCCATGGGGAGATGGGATGAGTGAATGATGTAAGTAGCACTGCATTGTCATGATCAAGCTCCATCTCTTTTGAATGTGCATCATAATATTATATGCACATATAAATGGAGTTGATCCCATGTGGCAATGGCACAATACTAGCTTTGTCATTTTAAAGGAAGCTTTCAATCATGCAGGTAACTTTAACTGACTATGAATCCGATGAATTTAAAGAAGAATCCCTACTTTTTCATTACCTCCACTCTCAACATTGATTTTACTGTATACTAAACTCCCATTATACACTGTGTATATATAATATGTATTATTTGTTTTTTTAAAAAAAATAGTTTTTATTAAGTTATTTTAAAATATACAAAAAGACATAATACAAAAAGAAAACATACAAAAAAGACATACAAAAAAGAGAATATATATGTGTGTGTGTGTGTGTCTGTGTGTGTGTATGTATCTAGATACAAATCAAACTTATATATCACTATATATTTTCATAATCGATGTAATCTAGATATATATATACATGAAAAAAGGAACAAGAGAAAAAAAATTACATACATTAAAATAAAAAAAATAGTGGTTATACATATATATTACAGCTTTTGCGTATCGTTATCATTTCGGTATCTAATTTGTTGCTTTCCTAATTTATCAATCTATTTTAATTTGTTTATTCTATTCATCACCCTTAACATATTAAATTTGTTTATTTTGTTTGTTTATTTTCCATCCATTTGTACCAGTTATCCCAAATTTTGTAATATTCTGAATCTTCTTTATCCTGTAATTTCATTGTTAGTTTACACATTTCTGCACAGTCTAATATCTTGGTTATTAACATTGTATTGGTAGGTATTATGTCGGTTTTCCGACATAATAATATGTATTATTTTTATACATATTATACAGTTAAACAATATTACAAGCACAAGTTTATATCAATCAACATGGGCATGGGGGGGGCGGATTTTAAGAGTTTTTGAACATAGTAACCTTTTGTAAGTGATGCCAAACCTCCTTAAACTGGTACGGTTGGGCTAAGAAAGCAAAGCTCTGAACTCACATTATCCATGCCTCATAAATTCCTAATGGCCAAAAACTAAATAAATTCCATCATGCATGCAACATAAATCTCAGTCTGTGCATATGAGTGATTCAAATCTCCACACTGCTATCATGCCATGCCAATTTGGAATATCAATCCAACAAAAACTGATAATTATTCATAGATCCATATAGAATTTTTAAAAATACTGGAATCACAGCTGTTGATTTACTTCTTTGGCTTAAGTCAAAGAAATAATTTTTATTTTTTTTTAATATTCTTTTTCTTGCCCATGTATCTTATCAGATAAGTACATAGCTAATTTGAGAAAGTTTGGAACTGACCATTTTGAGTTACTGGATTGCCAAAATTATAAGAATATTTCCATGTCATTTAGCAGAAATTAAATATTTGTATCTACTCCTGGGATCAAGGCCTGGAAACATATCCTTCTAGAAGTCAAAATGTTTCCTCATTTGCAGCATAAAAATATGGAAAGCATAAAGCCCAAGATATTTTGATTAATATAGTGCTTTTTTTCTTCTGTCAGATTATTGAAGTTTCTAGATATGGATAGGAAATTCAGTTGATTCTCAAAGAGGATATTTGTGAAAGCTACCAGGCTTAGCCTGCAAAAGCCAGATAATAGCTTCCATAGAGTGGTCATCTGAACTTTTGCAAACCAGTTCTAGTAGTTCTAACATTACTCTTCTTGTAACATATTTTCTTTTAGAAAGTGGGCAAGGTTCAACATTTCATTCTGAGTCTCCAGGAGAATAACATTTGGTCCTCAAATTGGCTATGTTTGTACAGAGCAACAGGGAAGAACTGAAGTGCCTTAAAATCTCATCTCTAAATTACCCAGTAGTAAATAAAATTGCTTCCACTTCCTACTTCACATCACAAGTAAAGATTGTGAGGGACTATGTATGTTAAATGTATTTCTTCCTCTTTGTTTTGAATCTCTGCAGCTCTTTATTACAGTTGTAAGTGCACCAAGCCTCAGCTGTTGTTGTTGTCAGTTGCGAAGTCATGTCCGACCCATCATGACCCCATGGACAACATTCCTCCAGGCCTTCCTGTCCTCTTCCATCCTCTGGAGTCCATTTAAGCTCACACCTACTTCTTCAGTGACTCCATCCAGCCACCTCATTCTCTGTTGTCCCCTTCTTCTTTTGCCCTCAATCTTTCCCAACATTAGGCTCTTCTCCAGTGAGTTCTTCCTTCTCATTTGGTGGCCAAAGTATTTGAGTTTCATCTTCAGGATCTGGCCTTCTAAAGAGCAGTCAGGGTAGATCTCCTCTGGGACTGACCGGTTTGATTGCCTTGCAGTCCAAGGGATTCGCAGGAGTCTTCTCCAGCACCATAGTTCAAAGGCCTCAATTCTTTGGTGCTCAGCCTTTCTTATGGTCCAACTTTCACAGCCATACATTGCAACTGGGAAAACCATAGCCTTGACTATATGCACTTTTGTTGGCAAGGTGATGTCTCTGCTTTTTAGTATGCTGTCTAGATTTGCCATAGCTTTCCTCCCCAGGAGCAAGGATCTTTTAATTTCTTGGCTGCAGTCCCCATCTGCAGTGATCTTGGAACCCAGGAAAATAAAATCTGTCACTACTTCCATTTCTTCCCCATCTATTTGCCAGGAATTGAGAGGGCCGGATGCCGCCCATCAAGCACCATGATAAACAAAATTCAAGACTGCTGAAAATAAAGAATGGATATAGGGATATAGAGCTGAGGCAAGGTTCTAAGCCACAGGATGATCCTCTCTAATTATAGTCTTCTCCCCTTCAAATCTACCCAATTCATCACTGGTTATCAAAGGAGTATTATATAGTATTGCAACTGTACTGCTGGTACCAACTTTGTAGTCAAATTCTCTCTGACACTGATTATGTAAAGATACCTAACCACAATCTAGGATTTCGTATATCTGCTTTAAATAAAAAGGGCTGATTTCAGAAAAGCTATATAAAGGCAGACCCATTAGAACATCACTGAACTGCTAGATAGTGCAGTGGTTAGACTATTGACCTTTGATGTAGAAGACTAGAGCACAAATCCTGGCTGGTAGGTATCTTACCAGTAGAAGTCCTTGGGCATGGATCTCCAATTCTTTCTAGCTAGCTAGATAGATAGCTAGATAGCCAGCTAGATAGATAGCTATCATCTATCTAAGTAAATAAAACTGCCTTAATTTTGTTGACATCTTGATTTTGATAAATGATTAAGTTCAAATATTTTATGGCACTCCGCAATTTGCTACATCTTTCAGTGGACTATCCTGAAAGCAGGAACTTGCCAAAATAAATGTTACTTCTTTGGCAATTAGTAGTGATATGCAGACTAATAGCTGCAATAGAATAATATAAGGAAACTCTTAATATTAGAATGCAAGCAATTAAACTGCTATTCAACATTAAATAATTAAAAGTTAATATTTGCAATAATGTTTTGTGTGTTATGTGTGTATATACATATACAGATCTAATATGTGTGTTTATTTATATTATTGCAATAAGCTCCCATACACTGCAGCTGTGATAATATAAATGCCAGCATTAATGTTAGCAATATGTATTCATTATATATACAGTATATATATATTCTCTGTTGAGTCATCCTGATGTGCCCAAATATGGGAGGAAACATCACAGCTTCCTTTTTTGCCTTTCGGCCCCTCCAGGGACCTTCATTTTCATTTATCAGCAAAAAATGTTACACACACATTATATATAATATATATATAAACACACACACACACACACACACGCACACACACACACACACACACACACACACACACACACTATATATATATATATATAAAACACTACATTCAATTTTTAAATAGTACTCTTTTAACAATAGGGTTACATTTTTCAAAATAGAACATTAATTCTTCATTTCTAAGGAGAAAATGAAAAATAAAAATGATTGACAAGAGACAGAAGAAAAGGGATTGTATTGCTAATGTGAAAAGTCTATTCTCAGCAAGTCGCTGATCAGACAATGTCCATTTTCTGGCAGATGTCCATTAGGAGATGTCTAAGCATTGTGTTTGGACAATTGAATTCAATCTGGAAAAGACATGTACTTGCATTTACTTACCTGATGCTATAAATTGGAAAACATGCTGAATTATCAATTTCCTTTCAGGCTTAGAGAAGCTTCAGAATGTAAAGCAAACAAAAAAACAAACAGGAAAAATATGCCTGTGCCATGGATTTCTTTTAAAATTATAGAAATAAGAATTGGGATGAGTCCTCAAATGTTAACATTTCTATTATCACAGCTGCAGTATATGAAACTTTGGCACAATAATATTAATCAATCTTTTTCAGGATGCATACCAAGGTTGGGTTGGGTCACAATTATCTTATTAATCTCTGCCACATTTAAAATGTTATATATCTATAGGCAAATCTGGTAATGACTGTAGCTGTATAAATTCAAACCTCCATTGAGCTATTCCTGTTGTGTATTTAATTTGGTTTCTGAATCTGAATGTACCATATCAGCATATATAATTAAACCTTTCACAATATAATTATTCTTGAAATAAAAAACATTTGATGGTTATGCTAATGGTGAAGTCGCTATATTTCTTCTTAGATGGTTCCAGACTTTGTTTTATAGTCAAGCAAACTTATCTTCAGATTCTTTTTGTTTGTTTCTCTATATCTTAAATACCAAGAAGTCAGTCTGGCTAAGCTAGCTCCTTCTATAATTGATGTGCTGCTGTTCAGAGATTTTATCCATTCTGTTATCCATGATAGAAAACCTGTTTGATAATATAGTCTGAGATTAGAAAAAAAAAGTCCTCTTCTACCTGAGTCATGCAAAAGTGTGAATCTTATTCTTCTTTTTTCTCCGCTCCATATAAATCTGTTAAACTTTTAATTCAAATTTAAATTTGGGTCATTTGAAATGAAAAAAATCACTTTAGGTAGTATAATTAACTTTATTATCTCAGAAATTCCCAGGCAAAAGAGTTTAAAAGGTTTTCATTTTTTGAGATCTAGTTTTATTTCTTTCCATAATTTGTAATAATTATTTTGATATATTTCTTTGTAACATCCTCTCAAGTAAAGTCCTAAATATTTAATTGAGTCTTTTGTTGTCTCACAACCAGTATGTTTGTGTGTTTGTTTCTTTGATTCTTCTTCAGAGGGTAAGTACTCTTGTTATTCTTTGAGGTTTTTTGTTTTGTTGTTGTTATTGTTATCTTTGTTTCCAGAAAAGCAGCCATAATCTTTAATTATTTTCATCAGCTGTGACCGTATAATTATTAGTTCTATGTCACGTGCATACCATTTCATTTTGTATTCTTCTCTTTCAATTTGGATTCCATTTATTTATTGTAAAGGAGAATGAGTGGCAGATCCTGGGGGTGGAATCAAAAGAGGAATCAGCCTAGAGTCTCTAAATAGTCACAAACAACCTAAGTCCAACTCCTCTTGAATTCCATTGACTTTTATTTAGCACTAAAATAGTGTTAATCATTAGTTGAATAGATTCTTGTACATTGACATGAGTAGTAATAAATTGTTTAATTGGAACTTCAGGTATTGTCCTGATCTTTCACACCTGACAGTTTGTCTTTTCAGATCTTATCCACCAAGATTTCCAGAGAGATTATAAACAGTGATTATAAAAATTCACCCTTGCATGGATCTTTATGTATTATAGAGCGTGTTCAATTCACTTGATCTTTGCTTTTTGCCATTGATATATATCTTCCATTCCAGGATTTGGATACTTCTCCAAGATGCATTTTAAGACTCTACAAAACAGCCATTTCAAATTGTCAAACACTTTTTCCATATCTAGAAAAATTATGGCTGACTCCTTTTTCTTAATGTTGATGAATGCATATAATTATGGGAGTGCACTTACTCATACATTCAGCTAATATAGTCATGAATATCTTGTAAACATTAAATAAAGAAATGCCGAAGTGGCGCAGCAGTTAGAGTGCAGTACTTCAGGCTACTTTAGCTGACTGTGATCAGCAGTTCAGCTGTTCAAATCTCACCGGCTCAGGGTTGACTCAGCCTTCCATCCTTCCGAGGTAGGTAAAATGAGGACCCAGATTGTTGGGGGCAATATAAATATACATTGCTTACTAGTGTAAACCATTTACAGAGTGCTTGCATTATGAGGCTGTATATAAGTCTCACTAATAAATAAATAAATAAATTGAGGATTCTTCAGATCACTTTTTTTGTAAATCAAAGATATATAGCTTCTTTCCATGCATTTGGTAACATTTTTGTCACTTGGATTTTATTCAGTATCTTCAGTATTCCCTCCTATAATTTTTATTATATTGAGCCATTAGGCCATCTGGGCCTGGTGCTTTTCCAATTTTGATTTTCTTTATCGGTTCTTTAATGTCCTGAATTGTGCTAAATCTGCTTAATATGTTGTACGCCGCCCTGAGTCCTCAGGGAGTAGGGCGGCCTATAAGAATCGCAAATAAATAAATAAATAAAATATTTGTCTATGATCGTCAATGAATTTTTAAAATCTTTATTGTGTGTTTTCAAACCTTCTTTGTCAATTTTATGCTTAGAATATTGTTAGAACCCTGTTCAAACGATTGGGTATGTTAATATATGATTAAGCCACAAATCATTGTTATGTGTATATTGCTTTAAATGCATTGTGGATGATTACTACATAAGCAAGCAAGAGAGCATGCTCAATGTGGTTGGTGGTTTAGTGTGGTTTAGTGTGGTGAGTGGTGTTTGACGGTGTGTTCCGGATTGAAGACTTTCTGCTGCTTTACTGATGAGTAGATTACTTTATGACTGTGTGGAATTGCTGTGAAGGGAAGAGTAACTATCTGTGATAGTATAGAATTAAGTGATAGCTGTAATCTTTGTTTGTGAGTTAAAACAAAGATAGGCAAGAAGAAGAAACTTCGCATTGACTGAATAACTGTGAATGACTTGGACTTCCTATTTAACTTTGCTACTATTCAAGTAAAAACTACTTTGTACATACTAAAGATATTCTGTTTATTGACTGAATAGCATTCATATCAAACTGCAACACCATTACTACAACACATTTCGCTGTGTATGTGCTTAACAGCACAATAACTCCTTAACAAATATAATTCTTTATTTTAAAAAACAGCAACTTTTTCTCTAATATTTATTCTTGCATACAACAATTTTTCAATCACTGTTATCATCCTTTCTCTTTTCTAATTTGATGTGTCAAAAGTTTTCCTGGGTTGTTTGCATTCTCAGAGTTATTTTGTTTGACATATTTTATCTTCTTCTCTAGTTCTTCCACTTCCATTAAGTCTAATTGTTGTTTGTGTCTATTTAGCTTTCTCAGTACCTGTCATTTTGGATTAGTTTTGGAATGTATTCTAATTCCTTTTTTTTCTTCCATTTATAATTTTTGCCTATTGTATTCCTTTTCTTTGGTTCTTTGCAAGTCTTATAAGAAACTCTGCATGTCTTTCATATGATTGACAACCCTGGAATTGTGTTTATTTAATAAAAAATATTTTAGTCAGTATTTATATTTTTGTAATATGTCTCATTGGAGAAACAAGAGTTATTCACCCTCCAATTAAAAGATATTCTCCTGAGAACCAGGATATTAAAAAGCATTATGATCTGCATATGTAACTGGATTATAATCAGCACATGTATTATGATCTTTACTTCCTCAATGGAAGGTGTGAGAGCCTTGGAGAGTCAACAGATATTAGTTATTGAGTGCATTTGATGTCTCAGCAAGAGAAGAACATGTAATCTCTTTTTTTTTTTTTTTGGATTTTTTAAGTTTCCAAGTACCGTACATATCAAACCAATGTATTCATATATTGAAAAGATTTTCTCAAAAGTTTTCCTCCTTTTTTTCCTTTGAAATGTTTTATTTGTATTCAGTTCCAGCACTCCATTCATATTTCCAACAATTATTATTTCCTCATATTTTATTTCTATTAGCATTTAGAGGAAAAATCTGTCAGAAAATTGTTCTTTCTTATTTGCAGCATACCTGGATGTCAGTGTTAAACTTTGACCTTATTTTCTTAATATCGGAATTTAAATTCTTCCTTTTTATCTTTTAATTGTTCTAATACCTTCCAAGAAACTGTTTGAGAAAAAATGTCATTCCATTTGTCTTTGTGTTTTCCACTGCTGAATATTGCTGTTGTTCTGTTTTTCTCCTGTTACAGTGAATTATCTGCTTTTGTCTTATATATACTTGTAACAAACAATCTCAGTTTTATGTTTTGTTAAAGCTTGTTTTAAACACATCTTTCTTTTGCTGGGTAAATTTAGCCCATTTACATTTAAATGAGATTAATGTGGCCTTATTTTCCAATTGCACATTAGTAACATCTCCAAAATTTCTCCAGACCTTTTAAGATCTCATATCTCACTGCTTCCCAGCTTTGCCTATAAGTTACAATCCATACAGAGATTTCATGACTTTCATTTGCAATATGGCCCTGATCCAAGCAAAATTCAATTATAGTCTAAATAATCTACTAATGCAATATGGTTACATGTATTCTTTCTCCTCTGTGGTTAACAGCCACTAGGAATTTCTCCACAGTTTGTATTCACGCATCACTGCTGTATTGAAATGTGTGTTTGCCTTTGGCATATTTGAGTTTTAGAATGTCCATGACTTGCCTGGTTAATTTAGGTCTTGTAATATGCTGTGGGGTGGAGAGTATTCTGTGAAGTTAGGGTGATACACTTGGTGATCTACCTTTTGTTTTCACCATCACCACATTTAATGAATATGATTTCATGTTCAACAGTGTTCATCAACCATAATTCCCAATCTGCTGAAATTATAAGAAAGCTATGAATGACTGTAAGCAGCAAAAAAAGTCAAAGTACACTCATAAAAACAATGTTGCACACAGAAAAGAATCTCTAGTTAATTTTTTAAAATTATAACTTTCTGACAACCTGTTTCTTTCTCTGACTTCTGTTTTTAGCTATTCTAGTTTCTCTGTTTTCTTTATACTTATCTTCTGTCTACAACCTGTCTTTACTACAAGCCACAATTGCATTAAAAAATGACACATGCACAATGATAGATCAACCAAAGAAATTGATAATTTGCATCAGCTGGATCATGATATCTGATGCACGTATATAAACTTGGTCAATGATAGCCCCCCCCCCCGGTCATTATCCTCCTCATAGACAACTAAACAACTGCATAGTTTCTATATTGTATTGGTTGCAGACTTTTCCTTGCAGACTTCCATTTTCTTTCTAGTTGTTTCTTGGCATAGGTCTCCAAAATATTCATGCCATAGTAATTATGTCCCCATTCTGTTCCTACATGCAGAATAGTTGCTTCTTATGCTGAACTCCTTATGTAACATAGATGGCCAGCCATCTTGTTTGTGATGACTCACCTATTTTCAGGCAAGATAGGTGGCAAATCAATCAATCAATCAAATAAAAAAAAATAAAAAATAAAAAATAAAAAATAAAAAATAAATAAAAAATAATAAATAAATAAATAAATAAATAAAATGCTTATTTCCTTCAGAGCAAGGTGAAATGTTTTGTTATAAACTATTAAGCTAAAAACTAAAATAATTGATAAGAAATTAGAAGTAAATATATATTCAGTATTAAAATGAAGAGATGCTAAGCAACTCTACAAAGAATCTTGGGCAATTACACTCTGGGGTCATAACACTAAAGCAATTAGGAAAGCAGAACACCAGGATGAATTCAGCGAAAAAACTTAAAAATTCTCTTCAGAGGGAAGGGTGCTAAAATACACCCATCAAAACTGGAATATTTGTATATCCAACAGAGAATGCTGGAATGAAATTAATGACTCAGAAAAGAAAGGTAGAAAATATAAATAAGCAACTTGAGGCTAAATACATAATTAAAGTTTTATTTTAATGGTCAGAGATGTAAACATTGGGGGGGAAATGATTCCTGGACATAAAAAATTGTTTAATAAATTTTAAACAAGGTTTTAGAATACAGGTTAAAGATTCATTAGTAGGAGAAAGATTCATTAATGGTATACAAAAAACTTTTAATGAATTTAGTACTGTATATGAGCCCAGTAAAACTTGTAGAATTATTTGTTGATGCTAGCAATAAAGTATGGACTTATTACTTGATGAAAAATATAAAGACAATATAAAAACTGAAGCATAATATTCATAGCAACTCATTCTCCCCTGTTTCATATAGTGTGGTAATAATCCAGCCATTAGATGAATCAAGCTAGGCATTATTCTTACCTAAGTAATAATAATATAGCAATGTAATAACAATCTGAAGTTAGGTATATGATGATATATAATGTTTTAATATTGCAATAATATGTATGGTTTAGTAAAGGCAAAACATCACTTATTTTGGATCCACATTATTCCATCTTTAAAACCATAGGAGATATATGACCATAATAATGCACTTCAAGAATTACAAATATATTTATAATTGTTACATTATGACTAACTAAATCAGAAACATGCGCACTGCCCAAAAATAAAAAAAAAATCCCCCCCCCCCCAAAAAGCCGAAAACAAGATGGTGATGCATGTGCAGTGCTGGAAACTTGGCTTCTGTGCATACTCAGAAGAAGAAAAAAGAACAAAAATTAAAAAAAAAATTCAAAAAAAATCAATTTTTTTTAAAAAGATGGCGGCACCCAGTGAATGGCACCGACCAAACCAGTTCCATGACATCACCAGCGGGTCGCTTCCAGTTCGGGTGAACCGGTCCGAACCGGGAGGAACCCACCTCTGATCGCACTATATATTTTTTGTAAAATATAGAGCAAGTAGCCCACTTTGTAGTATGAACACAGCCCAAAGATTAGAGTTGTTGGTGTAAATTCTTGGAATCCTATATTCCACTAGCCTAATCATGAGGCCTAGGAAACTTATTTCTTTACAGGGAAATCACCCTGTATTCTGTTAAGTGGGAATACAAAAATGAGTGCAAAGTATTTTTTATATCAAGAGGATATCAAAATCCATTTTTTTACACTCAGTGAAAATCTATGTTGTTCAGAATTTGAACATAACAGACTACTAGCTCATTTTACTGCCTGTGTAGTCAAAGGCTAGCTAATTACAAAGTTGTCAATAGTTATTGACCTAATTCAAAGTAGTAACAAGTATCCTTGGTGAACCGATTATTTATAAAGCGTTGACTGCAGTTTTAGAATCTAACAGAACTTACAAGGAAAGATGAGGAGCTAGAATTCCATAAGAGCAGATTCAGATAAAAGCAAGAATGATTTGCAGGTCTACTCTCCATTGTAAGGAACACACATAAACACACACACCACCATCACAACCTAACTGATCTCTTCCTGTCAATGAATTGACTGGGATTCCAATGTAAGCGGGGGGGGGGGCTGTACAGTTTACCAAAAATATGTCCCATGGTGCACCAGCGTGCTTGTGTTTGTTCAAGGTTCAAAACACTTTTCAATTATTTTGAACCTTCCACGGCAATATTAAATATTTCTCCAAGCCAACTGTCTAACTTTCTCCAAGCCAACTTTCTCCAAGCCAACTTTCTACATTTTTACTGGTATTTTGCTATCTCCTTTATCCAGTAAGACTTTACGTTATGATCTAGGTTGTACACTCATCACTATCAAGAGCATGATAAAAGAACTGGAGAAAACTCAGAGGAATGATTAATTAAAATTCAATTCCTGCTGAACTATATCATAGTTTCAGCCAGAGCTAAATGTTTTCCTTTTAGTTTATTGAAGTCACATGATGCTCTGAAGTTGATTGAAGCAATGGTATATGGGGAAGGTTGTGTTTTGTTTTGTTTTCCTAACCCTTAGCACATCATCAGTCTTAAGATTCAGGATTACAATCTTATCTGCACAGAGAACTCTGCTTATTATACAAATTGAATAGATAAATAATAAATATACTAAGCAAGGACTAAATCTTACTGAGCCCAATATAATTTATTTCAGTGTAGATGTATATGAGAAGATAAATCAGCTATATGAAAGAAGGGATAGAGGGTATATGGATCTGGAATATAGCAGAAAGAAGCGATAACTAAGCACCCATTCGCTCATAGTGGAAAAAGTAATAACAGCAGCAGCATCATTACATGTGTTTACTACTAACCACCCAACCAAAGAGAGAATGTGAGAGATATTTTCCAAAACCAAATTGCAGATCTTTCAAAGAGGCATGAAATAGCACTGATAGGGGTTTTAATTACACTGGCATATGTTGGGAGAGACATTAGAGAAACATTAGGGAAAGCTTGGTAGCTAAGCTAAGGAAAAGCTATCTTGTAATGCTGGAATCCTTGATATTAAAAGTGAATGTAATCCAATACAGATTCAAGGAAGAGAGATTCATAAACTCACAGCAATGATAATTAGAATTCCATAACCGGAAAAGCAGGCCATCTTTCATTCTCTGTGAAAGTATCAAAGGCAGCCAGGAAATATCAAAAGCACAATTGTAAACAATTAAAACAAAGAAAAATGGAAAATAAGCCAATCTGCCTGCACCAAAAAGTTAATAAAAATCTGACATTCTGGAGGGATACATGGAACAGGTGGTGAGAGAGGCAAGATACCACAGAAGAGTTCAAATAGTTTGATTTTGTAAAGATTATGTCTATACACTAATGTCTATACACTAATGAGCTGAAGTTAACAAAAGGATGCTGAGGACAGAAAACAGTCTTTTTCAGATATGTTTAATATAAGAAAAAAAGAAACAGTATATCATCTGCTCAGTGAAAATGGCAAAAGGGGAATAGATAGCATAAAAATACTGAACTGTTCAACTCCAGCTGAGCTCAGTCTTCTCTGAAATGAGAATAGATTTAGCTGAAGGATCAGGATTCCAGCATGAATTTGCCTAAGCCCAGAGTAGATACATAGGAGGGGAGGAGAAAAACCATAATGAACAGATCAGAACTAACTTGTTTCTCCCCATGGAGAATTATATTGGTCTAAGTACAAGTTGGACTAGGATCTTACCCCTATAAATTTGCTTGAACAGTACTTTAACCAACAGAGCTCAACAGCCCCATTCCATCTTTTACAGAGATAGTGCATTTGCAATAGAGCCGTGGTGGCGAACCTATGGCACGCGTGCCACAGGTGGCACGTGGAGCCATAGCAGCCGGTACGCAAGGGTTTCCCACCGGCAAACCGGAAGTGCGGAAAAACGCACTTCCATTTTGCCGGTGAGCTGTTTTTTGCACTCCGGAGGGTTCAGGGAAGCTCCCTGAAGCTCCGGAATGCAAAAAACTACAAAACGGACAAACCGGAAGTGCATTTTTCTGCACTTCCGGTTTGCCCGTTTTGTCGTTCCAGGCTCCGGTAAGGCCTTTGCGCGGGGGTGGGGGTGTGTGCGCATGCACAGGGTGCAGCATGGGGGGGTGTTGTGCGCATGCGTGGGGGGGAGGGAATGGGTGTGGGCACGCGAGCGCGCGTGAGCGCGCCCCTCCCCCCTTTTTTGGCATGCGAGCCTAAAAAGGTTCGCCACCACTGCAATAGAGCAAGGAACTAGAAGTAGCAATCTCAGAAATTTGGACTGAATTGCTTCTGGTTCAAGGAATTCTGTACACATAGAGCACTATGTGTGATGATATAGCAAAAGACTTACCAATTCAGCTTTTGGAAATTTAATTGCTATAGGCACACAGCTGTTTCTTTTGTAGCCTGTATATCTCAATATTCTGTTAGAAAATTAAATGCATCAAGAGGGTTGAAATTTCCAGGTATTTAAAGGGCTTTGCCTGTTCAGTTTGGATATTGTTGGTAGTCCAAATCTTATGGAGCTCAGTATGCTGCTTAATAAATGCAGCCATCATATTTTTTGTATGGTAAATTTCCTGTATTTTGACAATAATATAGCTAGGAAATAAAAGTTTTGTTGCAGACCCCACTGGGGATGCAGAAAGAAGGGATGCATTTACATATATAATAACATGGAAATTGGACTGTGAGATAGAAACTGAAGATTGGATTTGGGTCTAACAAAAGCCTGTATTATATCAGTAATATAGAAATTTAATAATAGGAAAATTTAATACAGAAATTAAATACTAGGAAACATACATCCCTATTTTACTCCTTTGGAGGCCTGAAAAAACAATTCAGTTGTCAGCCCTAGAAGGCAGACCTAATCAAGAAACCAACTCTACAGGAAAACTAGAATTAAGCTTTATTGAAGTAGGCTATATTAACATAGTTTTAAAAGTCTTTTTTCCCTTAGTCTTATGCCCCAATGAATCAGGGAAGAACCAGCCTAGGTCTCTTCCTAATATTATCTCCTTTCCCAGAGCTTAAGGAAAACTTCTGCTGTTTTTGTTTATGTAATAGCTTCTTATATTTACCTCAAGGTCTTCTCCATAGGTTTCTACAATTTTTTCATACAGCTGCCCTGCATTGTGGTATTTTCATGCAGCATCATTATTAGTTGGAGAAGACATCGAATCAATAAAGGAGGCAGCCAATCCTTGTTATAATCTCTCTCAAGTAATTGAATTAAATGTCACCTTCAGATCTATAAAAGTGGCATAGAAAGCTCATCTTGGTAGATGAGCATATTTTGCACTCAGTTGGTTCAAGGTTGTACATCAATCTAATATTAAAAGTCTGGTGAAAAGTCAGCTTGTCCTACAGCTAAGATTCTTTCTTGGTTCATCCACTCAGTTAGCTAGAAATGCTTCACATATAATTTATGAATTATCAGTGGGAGGCTGATTAGATGCTAATTATCTGGGTAATTATAATCTATTTTTGTTTTGGAATTGCTATAGAATTGCTCCATTCTTTAAGAATCTTTAGGGAATTATGGTGTGTGTAGGCAGTTATGGTACTGTATATATGTATAAGCTAGCTGGTTAGACTAACAACATCCATCTATTTTTAAATGCAATAAAGAATTAAGGCAATGGAAAGTTTCTACTATTCTTACAACAAATAAATAAGGAAATTGAAACCCACAACATGTTTTCTTCCTATCCAGACCATCTCCCTCCAGTGGTTGTTGCTGCATTTCCCAGAAACTGATGAATTACCTTGTCTGAAATTCTCACCCTTGTGAAATGGTTAGTAAATGGCTAGAAAACATTTCAGAGCAGCTCTAAATAGTATTGGTCAATATGAATCATTTGCTTCTTCGTCCCCAAGGAAATCTCTTCAGATCAGACCCCAGCACTTGGATTAGACAAATCTATCTGTTTCCAGACTCTGTGCATTTTGCATGTGCTGAGTCACAAGTTGGGTTTATTCTAGTTTCATAAAGTGAAGGAGAGAGAGAGAGAGAGAGAGAGAGAGAGAGAGAGAGAGAGAGAGAGAGAGAGAGAGAGAGAGAGAGAGAGAGAGAGAGTCTCAATACATTTGGAGGAAAGTTCTCTTCTAAATTGATTTTAAGCACATTTTCTTAGAAAGTATGAGTTTCCCAATATCAGATCTATGTAATAGTTCAGATCCATTTTGTTCATATCAAAATTGAGAAAGATCAGTCTTAATCATCCTAATTCACCTCTCATTATATAATTGTACCAAATTATTCAACCAGTATAAAAATAGGATATCATAATTTCCAAATTCTTGTTTTAGCCATAAGATTTGGTTCCATAACAAAATACCATTAAGCAAATTTTGGATATCTAGCTCCAAACAGTTTATTGTCATTCCAATTACAGATTTTCTATACAATAGAATAGAATTATGAATAGAAAGGAGATTTGACAAGAATGGAAAAGCTTCTAAAATGAAAGTTGCATGTATTTTACCCTGTTCACCCTTTGATTTGTTTATCTATTTCTTATTAGAATTGTAGTTAATAATTCTTCTCTAATATTATTTTCAAATAATTCACTTATTCCATGATTTCAAATCAGTGCAAGGAAATCTTGGCTTGGCTTGGCTTTGGCAACCTTCAGTCTCGAGAGACTATGGTATCGTGCTCTGGAAAGAGTTTCTAGAAAGAGTTCCTAGAACAGCATCTAGTGTGGCTAAAAAGGCCAATCCGAGAGTGGCAATCTCTTCCACACTGAGGGCAGATCCATTCCGTCCCCTGCCTGGTCCCCAGATTTCTCTGGTTCCGGGACTGCCTCACTGCCTCGGCCTGCCGAACGAGTGTCTCCTCGAACTGGACAAGGCCATACTGCGTCTTTAGGAAATCTTATGCATTATGATTTCACAGTTTCTGAATTCATATTGATCACCTCAACAGACCACTGTCAATAGCCTACTGGGTCTTAATGCAGCTGATCATCAGTTAAGTAAACTGCCATTTGGACTTTAGTCTCTCTGGGACCCGAAAAGTCCATCAGTCATCAGCTTGGGCCTTAGATGCCCTGTTTAATTGCTACAACAATCAGACCCTCTGTGATGCTTATGGAACAGAGCTACAAAACCTTGAAGCAAGCAAATGAATATCGACCTGCCAGTGATGGAAATGACGCATCTCTGGAGGATTCCTGGTGTTAGCAGAAGACAGAAACTGAGAAGTAATGACACCAGAAAGCATGCTGTGAATAAAAAATAAGAAGCTGCAAGCTGTCAAGGAGAAAATAGAAACTGTTGCTAAGTGGGAGGTACATTTATCTCACCTTTCACACTAAAGGAAGGGGAAAAATAAACAAAAAAAAAGAATTGTTCTCTTAGCGGAAAAATATTTTCAGGCGAAACATGCTAATGAACAGCCATATAGTTCCTTTTTCAAAGAAACCAACATGAATGTATGAACGTCTCTTGTTAGGAAAATACAGCACCATTTTCCCATCTTAGCACATGGCTAGGGGCTGGATTCCAGGCTAGTATAAAAGATACTAGCCTTCTCCATTTTATGCTGAGGTGGCGCAGCGGTTAGAGTGGGGTACTGCAGGCCACTTTAGCTGACTGTGATCCGCAGGTCAGCGGTTCAAATCTCACCGGCTCAAGGTTGACTCAGCCTTCCATCCTTCCGAGGTAGGTAAAATGAGGACCCAGATTGTTGGGGGCAATATAAATATACATTGCTTACTGGTGTAAACCGCTTAGAGAGTGTTTGCACTGTGAGGCGGTATATAAATGTCACAAATAAATAAATAAATAAATGAATGAATGAATGAATGAATAAATAAATAAATAAATAAATAAATAAATAAATAAATAAATAAATAAATAAATAAATAAATAAATAAATAAATAAATATGCACAACTG
Organism: Diadophis punctatus similis; assembly: GCA_023053685.1. Lineage (NCBI taxonomy): Eukaryota > Metazoa > Chordata > Lepidosauria > Squamata > Dipsadidae > Diadophis > Diadophis punctatus. The sequence continues at coordinate 35,407,681 of JALIGW010000001.1, read as the reverse complement.
CAATGCTCTGAAAGAGATTGGATAAATTTGCTGGAAATGAACACTCAAACACTTTCAGCTTATTTATTCAGAAAGACGATCTCTCCATAATAGGAGAGAAAAGGGTAGAGCTTTGAACTTCTCCATGAAAAGGGTAGAGCTTTGAACCTCTCCACCACAGCAGAGGTAGCTTTTCTTTGTGTGTGTGTGTCGATATGCATGTTCTTGTCTGAGTAGATCAGGATGGCTGTACAAAGCTGTGATCTCTGCCAATGCCCTTCAATTTGCATGTAGCCCTTGAAGCTAAAATTACCCACCTACCCCTGCCATGTTCCAATTAGGGCTTTGTGTTTTGATCATCTTCCCTAATCTTATTTGGCATTGAGCTTAGTGGACACTCCCAGCAGAATGCTACCCATAGTTAAATAGGTATTAGATTGCATGTTTTATTAATGTTCCAGTCTCTTTTTTCATATTTATTCACTCAGTCACGCCTCATTCTGCCATGCACAATATGACTTTTGGCTATGGACTCCTAACTACCGGTATGTCGTTTAGCTGTATGAGGCTAACCAGAAACATGTAAATAATAGTGCATGGATCATTTTCTCACAAGTAATTTATTGCATGGTCTACAGTCATCACAACATTGTTGTGAGAAAGTAGCAATAATACAGACAGGTTTTATTTCATTTCAATAACGGCTGGATGATTCTATGAAAATACTGTAAGATACTGTGGCAGAAATGATCAGAATAACAGAAGAGTTGCTGAAGAGTCATGACATAATGGTTTGGAACAATGAAACAAGTGTATGGCTGCTTCACTTTTAACATTAAATTATTACCATTAAAAATAACATGAAATAACATTAAATAACATGAAAAATAATATAAGTAAGGGGAGGGAATATTATTATGCACTTCCTGTTTTTAACTGAATCGATGCCTGGTTATTATACATGCTATACAGGCTGATCTGTTATAAGCTTAGAAATATAAATGCAACAGATCTTGAAATCAATAAGATTGGTTCTGTTTAGCAATCAGTGCAATTCAGTTAAGTGAAGTGTGCATCTTATTATGCTATTTGGATTTCAAGTTGTTTTTGTATTTGTTTTTAATGTGACTTTAACACATCAGATGTGTGTTGATAACACATGCTATTACCAAAGAAGCAACTGAAAATAGAATATTTAATAGTTCAGTAGAAGGTGGTTTCTGCCTCAATTATTTTCATTTGTTCATTGCTATTCATCCATTATTTGTTTCAAATACAATGTCGGTTGTGTGACTGATGACTTACAAAAAACTTGCTGGCTCAGATGTATAGAAAATGTGACAGAGACACTCAGACATTGACACTCAGTCAATGTCTCTGGGCAGCATACAATTTACACATATATTACAATTAATAGAATAGAATAAAATAGAATTTTTTATTGGCCAAGTGTGATTTATTTATTTATTTATTTATTTTGTTATTCTTATATGCCGCCCAACTCCCGAAGGACTCAGGGCGGCGTACAACAAGGAAAAATACAAGAATAATCAAAATACATATAATTAAAAAAACGAGTACAAATTTTTAAAAACAGTATTAAAACAACAACATCCATTCAACATCATACATACTTGGGGGGTGATCTCGGGTGGATTAAGCTTTCCCCCCCACCTGCAGGAAAAGCCATGTTTTAACGGCTTTTCGGAAGGCCAGCAGAGTGGGGATGGTTCGGGTCTCTGGGGGTAGTTGGTTCCAGAGCACGGGGCCGGCCACAGAGAAGGCTCTCCCCCTAGGGCCCGCCAGCCGGCATTGCTTGGCCAACGGGACCTGGAGGAGGCCAACTCTGTGGGCCCTAACCGGTCGGAGGGAAGTATGAGGCAGAATGCGGTCCCGAAGATATCCTGGTCCTAAGCCATGAAGGGCTTTAAAGATGGTGATCAACACCTTGAATTGGACCCGGAGACCGATGGGCAACCAATGCAGCTGGCGGAGTATTGGTGTCACGTGGGTGTACCTTGGCACACCCACCACAGCACGCGCAGCCGCATTTTGCACCAGCTGAAATCTCCGGATACTCTTCAAGGGTAGCCCCATGTAGAGCGCATTGCAGTAGTCCAAACGCGAGGTGACAATGGCATGAGTGACCGTGAGTAGAGCCTCCTTCTCCAAGTATGGCCGCAACTGGTGCACAAGGCGGACCTGTGCAAAGGCCCCCCTAGCCACAGCAGAAAGATGGTGGTCCAATTTTAGCTGTGGATCTAGGAGGACCCCCAAGTTGCGGACCTGGTCTGAGGGAGTCAGTTTCGCACCCTCAAAGACCAAGGAGGGGTAGTTGTCATGGTCCTTAGGAGGCAATATCCACAGCCACTCAGTCTTGTCGGGATTGAGTCTGAGTCTGAGTCTGTTCCTCCCCATCCAGATCTTACTAACTTACTTAGATACTGTGATCTTACTTAGATACTGTGTTGTCTAGTATTGTAAGATGTGGAAGTATGGGAGGGTTTGTCCTAAAGACTACCACCATTCTACAGTTTTGAATATGTTCAGTTCCAGATTGTTCTGGTCGCAATACAAGATTAGTTATTCAACCCCCCTTCTGTATGCGGATTCATCATTGTCTCGAATGATTGGACACACAAGGAATTTGTCTTGGTGCATATGCTCTCAGTGTACAAAAAGAAAAGATACGTTCATCAAGAATCATAAGATACAACATTTAATGATAGTCCGGGTACAAATAAGCAATCAAATCATATTAGGAACCAGTCAATATAAATTGTAAGAATATAAGCAATAAAGTTACAGTCATACAGTCATTAGTGGGAGGAGATGGGTGATGGGAACAATGAGAAGATTAATAGTAGTGCAGACTTAGTAAATACTTTAACAGTGGTGAGGGAATTATTTGTTTAGCAGAGTGATGGCATTTGGGAAAATGGTGGTCCAATTTTAGCTGTGGATCTAGGAGGACCCCCAAGTTGCGGACCTGGTCTGAGGGAGTCAGTTTCGCACCCTCAAAGACCAAGGAGGGGTAGTTGTCATGGTCCTTAGGAGGCAATATCCACAGCCACTCAGTCTTGTCGGGATTTAGTCTGAGTCTGAGTCTGTTCCTCCCCATCCAGATCTTACTAACTTACTTAGATACTGTGATCTTACTTAGATACTGTGTTGTCTAGCATTGTAAGATGTGGAAGTATGGAAGGGTTTGTCCTAAAGACTACCACCATTCTACAGTTTTGAATATGTTCAGTTCCAGATTGTTCTGGTCGCAATACAAGATTAGTTATTCAACCTCCCGTCTGTATGCGGATTCATCATTGTCTCGAATGATTGGACACACAAGGAATTTGTCTTGGTGCATATGGTCTCAGTGTACAAAAAGAAAAGATACGTTCATCAAGAATCATAAGATACAACACTTAATGATAGTCCGGGTACAAATAAGCAATCAAATCATATTAGGAACCAGTCAATATAAATTGTAAGAATATAAGCAATAAAGTTACAGTCATACAGTCATTAGTTGGAGGAGATGGGTGATGGGAACAATGAGAAGATTAATAGTAGTGCAGACTTAGTAAATACTTTCACAGTGGTGAGGGAATTATTTGTTTAGCAGAGTGATGGCATTTGGAAAAAACTGTTCTTGTGTCTAGTTGTTCTGATGTGCAGTGCTCTATAGCGTTGTTTTGAGGGTAGGAGTTGAAACAGTTTGTGTCCAGGATGTGAGGAGTCTGTAAATATTTTCACAACCCTCTTTTTGACTCGTGAAGTATATAGGTCCTCAATGGAAGGCAGGTTGGCAGCAATTGTTTTTTCTGCAGTTTTGATTATCCTCTGAAGTCTGTGTCTGTCTTGTTGGGTTGCAGAACCAAACCAGACAGTTATAGAGGTGCAGATGACAGATTCAATAATTCCTCTGTAGAACTGTATCAGCAGCTCCTTGGGCAGTTTGAGCTTTCTGAGTTGGCGCGGAAAGTACATTCTTTGTTGTGCTTTTTTGATGACGTTTTTGATGTTAGGTGTCCATTTAAGATCTTCTCATATGGTAAAACCTAGAAATTTGAAGGTCTCTACTGTTGATACTGTGTTGTCTAGTATTGTAAGAGGTGGAAGTATGGGAGGGTTTCTCCTAAAGTCTACCACCATTTCTACAGTTTTGAATATGTTCAGTTCCAGATTGTTCTGGTCACAACACAAGATTAGTTGTTCAACCTCCCGTCTGTATGCGGATTCATCATTGTCTCGAATGAGACCGATCACTGTTGTGTCATCTGCGAACTTCAGTAGTTCTTATATCTTAAGTATTTTAAGTAAGCCATAAAATACTTATGCCTTAACCACTCCTGGCTCTCACAATGTAGTTAACTCCTGTAGGGTAGTTAACTACTATAGCTAAATAAAAAGCAATATATTACATCTAGGGTCATTAGCCAATGATAACTCTTTTACAAGAGAACTCAAGAGAACTTCTCTTCTGTGCTTTGTAAAAGCTCTTAAAGACATTTTTGTTGCCAGCAATTCTCAGATGACAACTTATACGATCAGAAGTGGACTGCGAGTATATCAATGACTATATGCTTCTAATATTGCACATTAATCCTTTGCTTTGGTTTTTAACAGTCTTTTAGATCAGATCAGATGAATTTAGATTTAGAGCAGAAGAATAGGCTTACCCAAGGCATCAGTCAGTGGGAAGTAAAGCAAAACTTGATTGCCTGCCATTCCATGATTCAAAACAACTTTATTAGCTTCTGTATCCTGTTTCAACAATGGCAATATAAACACATTTGGGGGCCCAGAGGACAGGTGATGTGCAGAGGTGGGTTCCTCCCAGTTCAGACCAGTTTACTTGAACTGGTAGCGACTCGCTGGTGACGTTACCCAGTTCGGTCGGTGCCAGTCCATGGGCGCCGCCATCTTTTTTGAATTTTTTTATTTTTTATTTTTATTTTTTTGAATTTTTTTTGAATTTCTTTTTTCTTCTGAGCATGTGCAGAAGCCAAGTTTCCGGCACTGTGCTTGCGGTCGCCATCTTGTTTTTGGCTTTTTTAAAAAAATTATTATTATTTGATTAATTTTTTTTAAAAAAAAATTGAGCATGTGCAGAAGCCGAGTTTCCAGCACTGTGCATGCGGTCGCCATCTTGTTTTAGGGGTTTTTTAATTATTATTATTTTCAGATTTTTTGGCACTGCGCATGTGCACACGCGCAAAGCCCACGCGGCGCGGGAGGAAGCGAACCGGCAGCAAGGTAAGTTGGAACCCACCCCTGGTGATGTGGCATAGCTACCTTTGTCCTCCAAGACAGAAGATGCCAAAGATCCCATGAAAAACAGAGGAGCTACCTCAGCTACTACCAGTACCTGCCATATCAAACAGATTTAACTGAGCAAAGTGACAGATGGCCCTGCTTTTCAGCAAACTATTGAAAGTGTTCCTGAAGAGAAGATATTGTGGCCCATAGAAGGTTTAAAATATTTCATTTCCACAACTAAACAGGTTAAGGATGTCTATATTATGCAGCTGATCAAGAAAAAGGACATGTTTTCAAGGTTTTTTTAATTGAAAACAAAATGTAACTTTTTAAAAGACACAATTGGATCATAGTTGGATATCTGAAAAAGCTTTTCCTCCAAATCTTAGTAAACATCTCTTCACAGCTAAAGTAAAAAAAAAGCTCCTTAAATGGCAGTATTTAAGTACATTTTCTTCCCTGAATACACAGAGCAATAGTATGAGCTTTCCTACCCACCCCCAAAAAAACCCACACTAAATTGACAATCCATAGCCAATGTCACTAATTTCTTGTTTTATTAACTATATCTTTTTGTCCTCCTTCCCATGAGGCTCTAGGGTGGGGAAATATAATAAAATACCATGCAAATTGGTTTGAATGTTAGTGATATAAAAGTAGAAAGGCAACAGGCTTAATCATTCTAAGCATTATGTCAGAGCTCTTTTCCCCAACTTAGAACACTTCAGATGATTTAGACTAACCAGCCTCCCATGATCTTTCTAGATTTCAGGCATTTAGCTGTAAGGCTCAAATTGAAGTATGTGCATATACTGTAGGTCCCACTCCTGTCTCTTCCAAAATGCCCCACATTCATCTGAGCTCTTAAGGAGAGCTGCACTTGTGCTTGATCTCTTGTGAACTAGGAGCATGTTTTATTAGTGCCCTAGACTGTATAAGAAATATTCTTGTATTCAAACCAATGTAAGTAAATGTTCCCTTTAGACCTCCAGCTGAATTCATTGAGTTTGGAAAGAGAAAACAATGAGACTGCAATGCGTAGTCTGATGCTCCACCCTGTTTGAAGACTTCTGTACATTCAGCTGAAATCTCAATAGAGGCTTGCTGTCTGCTGTTACAAGAATTGAAAACTAACTCACCTAGAAATAAGATAATTTTTCTTTATAAGCAAGGTTCTTAAAATATGCAAAATGGGAAACTTAGAGTAAAAATAAAGAGACAATGAGTGAGAGATGAAGATAAGGGGAAGCTCAGGGGAAAAAAAAACCAACAGCAGCAAATAATTTTGACAGGTGCAACTTCCTTAATGCTTGGCCCTGCATGTTGCCACACTTGAAATGTAGATGGAAGCTTGTGGATTCAAAAGCAATAAATTCTTAGGCATGAGGGGAAAGCTAGTGGATTCAAAAGCAATAAATAAATACACATGAGGGGAAAGCTGAAAGAGCTCATTAAGCAAACCATAGCTAAAGTTTAAGTGTAAAGCATAATATAAAATGGAAACATCCATAGACAAGGCAATAAAACCAGGCATGGCAACATTTAATAGAAGAGCATAAACATAAAAGGGGGGGTCCCATATCCTTTTAGCATGGACTGGGGCTGCTCAACCTCATCAAGAGCAGCTACAGATGTTGTCCAGATTATTTTGGCTACCACTTTTCCTATAGTGAGGCTAGTATTTTAGGGGTGATTTACAGAATATGTATTTTTCCTTCTAACTAATCAAGTCTGACGTTTTAAGAAAATATCTTCCCAGGTGATGATATGCCTGCCAAAGGCATTCCATCATATATGAATAGATAAAGAAAGCTCACTGGCCATGGCTGTCTAAGTTTATGATCAAGGGTTTAAGATTAGGCTGTGCTGATAGAATGTTCCAAAAAAAGAAAAGGCATAAGAAATCAGATTCAGCTACTGGTTTGTAGCCTTCAAGCACTTATTACATAAAAAGGAAAAAAATGGGCACATAGGAAAAGGGGTGCACTCTGCTATTGCCTCACCTTTCTTCCACAGTTCCACCTGCCACATCCAAACATATTTATTCTTCACACTTAATGAAGGTACTAGAGATCTGACCTCCCGTTAAATCTGTCCACTCTAGATTGGGTTCAGCAAAGGCATTCTAACATGCTCTATGGTTCCCTGCATTATGTACCCTGAAAGTTCCGCCCCATAAAAAATAGGGTCCAGGACTGAGTTCATTTGTCAGTTCATTTATCAGAAGCTTCTTGTGCCTGCTACTTTGTTCCCCAGGGCACCTGGGACAGAATTACAAAAAAAAAAAAAAAACTAGCCACCATCTCTTTTGTGATCCCAAATGTCCCCCCTCCTCTGCTGTTCACTCCTTAAAACTACTGAAGCTCCTCTGAAAATGAAAATCTAGCCCTATTCACTTTTGAAATGCACTCAACCATGCAAAAAAAGGGGCTGAGAAGATGCTTGCATGACACCCCACTGGGCTATGTCTTGACAGCTTTGTTTTGTCAAGATTTGGAGATATAATAGAATTAAGATAATTGAGCTTGATTTATCTGGCTCCCGCTCCTCCAGTCACAATGTCTGCTTCCAGTTCCCAAAATCTTGCCCCCATGAACAAGGTGGCCTTGCCAAGTTAGTAGGTCCAAATATGTACTGAATACACATTGGTACACCTATCTGCACCACTCATAACAGAATAAGCATCCCTGTCTTGTTTCTGGCAGAATGAGTGATAAATAATAGCTCTTAAAAGTTCTCTAATCTTGGACCGGTAGATGAGACTGTGTGATCCTTTATACGTTTTAAAAAATACCTTGTAAATAGGCATGTTTGTCTTCCTTAAAATAAATTATTCTATTATATATAATGATCATCTATGGGAGGGAGTCTGTTCTAAAATAAAAAAGTACACCATTTCATGTTGCTATTTACAAAAATAGCCACTGCTCTTTGAAGCCAGCCAACATGTTACTTCTACTCTTAAAATCTGCTGCCTATGTAATTTCATGCCAGGCTTTAATCTATAGTTATGGATTGACTATCCAGTATATGCATACAGTATTTGAGTACCAATTTTCAATAGTACTGATTTTAGCATTATTTACGAGTGGTCTTTGGTTCTTATTCAGATACACCAAACATAAACTGCTCCCATAGGGCTGAACCTGGCCACAGACTTTTAATTATCAGTAGTTAGTGTAGCAAAGAGTCAGATGAATAAGTCTTCTTTCAGCCAAGGCTATTGAAAGTTTTCTTCCCTTTTAACAGGGCTGGCTAAAACCTAGCTAACTCTGATGATTTACACAATCCTTGGAGAGCTTGGTTCTGCATCTAGTAATCTAAATGGATAGACCATGGGCTAAGATGACTGTCAGAATAGATATTAGTAAGAAATATGAGTGTATGAATTTGTACTGCTATTCACCTGACAGAGCTCAGCAGGCAGAAGGCAGATTTCGTTTCTCACTGGGACTATTCAAACACAAGAACAATTCTACAAAGGATGCCCCTGAGTACAAACACTTTCTTCGTGGATAGAACATTTTAACCAAGTAGGTATGTTGTGGAAATCTTCCTTTTTTCAAAGTCAGGGGAGGGGAATAGAGTTAGAAATCAGCACTGTTGGAGGCACATCTGCTTTTCTGATTCTGAGTCATTCCTGAGTCATTTAATATAAAGATTAGGATATAAAAATGTAGATTACAAAAATATAGAGACCCTAACCAGAAATATCTTCCATGCAGTATGAACAATTACTGAAAGGGAAAGCAAGACCAGGGCTATGGCATCTTAAGTTATGTCATGGATATCTTCAAGGAAGCATACAGTATCCTCTGAATCTCCAGTTATGTAGAGTTCTGAATCCCCTGGATATCTTTCTGCCTATTGCTGTATACATGAAGGCTGCATATATGCAGATATTTGTACTGTGCATGTAAAGAGGTAGGTATTGTGTATGGTACTGAAGAAAAGACTGATTGCCATGGTTCTACATTCAACTCAATCCCCATAAACCTTCTTTACAAACAACAGTGATAAAACAACGAGGAAACATATCTTTTCAAACAATATAATCCAACCAGTCTCTCGATCTCTGAGCTATGACCAGATGAGTGGTAACAAGAATTCTATTATATCCACTTCAAACAAAAGGAATGCAATGATTTTTAGTACTGTCTCTGCATTTTTCTCCTTTTTCCCCAATATTGCAAGGATTCTTTTTTTCTTTTTTTTTCTCTTATAGCTGTAATTTGGGTTGCATGTTGTTATCATAGCTAGATTAATGAGTGGGAAGAAAAGTGATATCCCGTGCATACTGGAAGATACACTCTGGAGAAACAAGAGATGAAGAGAAGGAGAAATTGATCAGGAACTAGATATGTACTACTGTATGCAACTTCATATTCTACAGTATATGAAAGAGGAGTAGGTACCTAGAAAAATTGGTAGGACATTTCATTCCATTGGCTGTATAATTGCCTCCTGTCTTTGTCTAGGTAAACATAGAAAGTTGAAGTAAACCAAGGTTCTTGCTGAATCACAATCTCTATTTGTAACAGTTCCTGAGCTGTGTTATGATTTGAGAGACAACTATATCTATTAATTTCTTATAAACAAGAAAACCTGTAAAACTGGTACATAGCAGGGAAAAACCATGAGCAGAATTTGAGTTATTGACATGAGTACTTTAAATGTTATCCATGGTTAAGCAATGAGGCAAAACTGTATCTGCATAATGGTGATTTGCGAAGGAACCCCACAAGCAGTCAATATGATATAAAAATTCATGTGCTAACTGCTGTGCCATATGTTCCCTCTGCCCTGCAAAAATCAGACATTTTTGTTCACACAATAAATTTAAATTAATGTGTCAGTGTTTCTGACAAGCTTTTAAGTAGCTGAGGACATAGATTTCCCATAGCCAGCCTGTCATCTTTGATATGTTTTGTGAGAATTTTTCCCCCTTACAAAAATGGCTTTATTAAATCCAAAATACCAGCAGCAGTCTACTGTTGCAAGCCAATTACCTGAAATTTTATTTGGAGGAATTTTCCATGAAACAAATAATAGAAAGCAATTTAGATCAATGTTGCAGTCGTTGCCTGCAAAAGAAGAACTGGAATAGGTGGCAATATGCATTAATAATGACCAAGTCTCCCCAATACAGATGGTACGTGTACATAAACAGATATTCCACACATGTACCTAATCAAACCTTTGGTCCATCTTGGCCAATTTTAATTGTATTTATTATATAACCAATTTTATATTTCCAAAGTTGAGACAACACGTTTTCTTCCTTCTCAGTCCTGAGAATCACATCAATGGAAATACCAAACATTGAGATTAGGGAAAGATAATATTCCATCCTTTTTAGTACTGCAGTTTGTAAATTTATGCTTGCTGACAAATGAGGCTAAAATTATTACAAATTATTATTATTATAAGTGCCTGTTTGAAAGTCACTTATTTATGTGAGGGATCTTAGCCAACAATAACAGAATACAAAAGTTGGAAGGGACCTTGGAGGTCCCTTCCAGTTCAAGACTTCTGGTAGCATATACGTCCCTTCTTGGGCTTCTCTACCAAATTCTACTCCTGGGTTTATCTACTAAATTTCAGCAAAACTGTCATAATCCATAGGCTCTCCTAGAATAGGGGGGAAATGGCAAGGCACCTGTTACGTTGCAAGGTAAACTTTCCTCCTTTCATACCAGTGGTGGGATTCAAAATATTTTACTACTGGTTCTGTGGACGTGGCTTGGTGGGCATGGTGTGGCAGGCATGGCTTGGTGGGCATGGCAGGGGAAGGATACTGTAAAATCTCCATTCCCTCCCCACTCCAGGGGAAGGTTACTGCAAAATCCCCATTTCCTCCTGATCAGCTGGGACTCAGGAGGCAGAGAATAGATGGGGGCGGAGCCAGTCAGAGGTGGTATTTACCGGTTCTCTGGACTACTCAAAATTTCCGCTACCGATTCTCCAGAACTGGTCAGAACCTGCTGAATCCCACCTCTGCTTCATACAGTACATATGTGCAATGTTGTAAGCCAAGTACCAAAGCATGGAACTTTTTTCATGACATTGCAGCAGGTGGTTAGTCATTTTGATATCAGTGTGATTAAAATATAACATAATTTGCAGAGTTGTGATATCCAGGCAGTACAAAAAATCATGTTCATAAATATCAATTTAGAAGGCATGATTTCACCAACTCAATATGTAGACTTCAAATCCTACAATTCTCAGCAGTGTGCATGTTGACTGAGGATGCCTCCTAAGCTGGGGAAGTCTAGCCTTGATTCTTCCCTTTCAACATTTTTATTTTCTGTCATTTCCCACTTTCCCCCCTTTTTTTGTGGACAACGATAGGATTCTCAGAAATTAATAGAGGCCCAAGTAATTCTCCTAAAATATTTTAATAATATTAAAATTAAATGTTAAGTGGCAAATTCATTGCTTGCTATGGGGAAAGAAATATCTATCATTTGGAAAAGGAGTTCTAAGAGAAAAAAATTAGCACAAATAGCTCCAGTTTCTCATTTGTACATTTAGAAAACCATCTTCACTTGAAGCACTAATGGAGCTCTAAGGCCTAAGCAATAACCCATTGGCAACATGATTCCCAGGGATTTTGAAGGAAAAACAATGATTATATTACTATGTAAATTATATACAGTGACATTTTAATTATTGCAATCGCTACTTAAAATCTGCAATAGTTAAAAAGAAATTCTACAACATTCTTTTTTTTTTTTTTTTGCAAAATAAATGTGTCTGTTTCTTAATCTGTGCAGTTTTTTTCCCAATGAGGATTGCAGGGGCGGGGGTTCACTCTCCTCTTTAATTTAGGAGATTACAATTTACTAATCTCTTTGGCTTTGATGTTTTAGGAAGGGAAGATACCTTACTGGACATCAATTATTAACTGTTAACGGTATTAACGGTATCAAAAAGAGAACAAAAATTGTTAGATTATTTTAAAATGTAATAAATATACACATCCCTATAGGTAGTCCTCAATCTACAATTAGGACCAGAACTTCGGTTGCTAAGCAAGGTAGTTAAAATTAGAATAACAGAGTTGGAAGGTACCTTGGAGATCTTCTAGTCCAACCCCCTGCCTAGGCAGGAAACCCTACACCACTTCAGATAAATGGTTATCTAATCTCTTTTTAAAAACTTCCAGTGTTGGAGCATTCACAACTTCTGGAGGTAAGTTGTTCCATTGATTAATTGTTCTAACAGTCAGGAAATTTCTCCTTAGTTCTAACTTGCTTCTCTCCTTGATTAGTTTCCACCCATTGCTTCTTGTTCTACCCTCAGGTGCTTTGGAGAATAGCTTGACTCCTTCTTCTTTGAATATACCCCTGAGATATTGGAAGATTGCTATCATGTCACTCCAGTCCTTCTTTTCATCAAACTAGACATATCCAGTTCCAACAACCATTCTTTATATGTTTTAGCCTCCAGGCCCCTAATCATCTTTGTTGCTCTTCTCTGCACTCTTTCTAGAGGCTCAACATCTTTTTTACATTGTGGCAACCAAAATTGGATGCAGTATTCCAAGTGTGACCTTACTAAGGCATTAAGGCAGTTGTTAAGTGAGTTGTGCCAATTTTATGACCTTTTGCTTTGGTCATTAAGTAAATCAGGCTTCCCATTTGACATGGATTGTCAGAAGCCCACTAGTACGGTCACAAATGGCAATCACAGTTTGCCAAGAGCCTGACCTCAGAGATACTGCAATAGTCATAAGTGTGAGGATCATCCATAAGTCACTTTTTTGCAGTGCCGTCATAACTTAAAAAGGTTTCTAAACAAATGGTCATAAGTCAAAGAGATTATATGTAATAAATATGTGATGTTTCCTATTTCCATGGAGCCTGAGATTTCTTGTTTCTTATAAATTATACATTGTTGTATAAAATAAACCTTAACTTAAGTGACCTAAAAAGGTGATGGTGAATGATGAAAGAAACAAAAACATTATTAAATTTATATGTATAAATGATCAAATCAATAATAACAAATCAATAGTAAAGACTGAGACTCTCGGAGAGCTGATGACCCAAATACAGAGTGCTAACCACCAGATGACTGCAAGGAATAGAAATCCTTCTATTCCCCACCATTCAGTCAGAACTGAAGAAACTTCTTGGATGAGAAGCGAAACATCTTCAAGGAAAAAAACAAAGAAAGCCCAGTTGCCTTTTGAAAAGCACTTTTGAGACACTGATTACATATGTTACCTATGAGTGGATTGCCCATAAATGTAGGCAGTACAGTGGGTGCAGTAGGATTTTTAAAAAGCACATTAGCATGTGTATTTGAAATATAATAATAATTTTTGTATTAGATAATGATATACAAAATTGTAACTGTCTATTGTAGTAACAACATAGGATTTCTTACAACTTATATTTATTTTTTACCTGTTTTTAATCACTTGTTATATTTTTTTGATAATGTATGTATTGGTGTATTGTTCCAATTATTATTATCTCTTTTATTCATTAAACATGAAACTCAGTCAACTGAACATTTAAAAATGTGTCACAAATATCATTGACTGGTGCTGATGGTTGATACGGGTTGCTGCCAGCATGCTAGGTGACAACCAAGTACCTTCTTAAGATGTACAATGTTCCCAGTAGCACAGTTTTTTGCAGTTCCGCTGGTGTTATTGCAGGAAGCTGCAATTTGTTGATGTATTTTATAAAATTCTTGGATATGGTACCAAGTGCCCCAATGACAATGGGTGGTGGTGGTGGTGGTGGTGGTGGTGGTGGTGGTGGTGGTGGTGGTGGTGGTGGTGGTGGTTTTAAAAGCAACAACATTTATTTTTTAAAAAATATCATTGAAAAATCTCCTGCCAAAAAAGAAGGAATGTGTTTCAAGTAATTCTCACATCCAGAATTGTTTCTTGTTAACATGGAACAATTTTTACCCAGACAGAATGGCCAAACTGTGCACACTGGAACTATACATTTATCCATTTGTAAAATAAGTTGGGACTGCAAGAACGAGAAAGAAACTGTCACCATTACATTACATTAGCTTAAGCTTACAGCAGAGACATGCCCTATAACTCTATTCAGTCTGAATAGTACAAATCTTCATCTACCCTCAAAGAAAATGCAAATGTGCTTTTCAAGTGCCCTCCAATGGCATGTGGATTTCATCCAAAGTGCAAACGATTGCACAAATTGTCCATTTTTCAAAAATACCAATAAAAAATTACTGTAATCATTCAGTGTATCCTTTCCCACCTCTGATCCTATTAATGCCTTTATGTCCAACTATGACTAAAATAGTTTTGTTCCAGAAGCTGTATGTGGTATAAAATCAATTATATGTTGATATAACAATAATACAATGTAACTTGCAAAAATATTGATATAACTTTTGATGGCAAACTCAGGAATCTCAATATTTCTTAACATAATTACTCATTTAGAATTATAGATGGAGAGGACTTACATGAATTGTTTTGAACTGAAATCTATAGGAATGTGTGAGGTGGGGAGGAAAATATTAAGAGATGTACTAACAGAACCATTACTCACTAATTTGTTTCTGTTAATGGTAATTATCAATAAATGATAAAGTTAGCATCACACAAGAAAGTAGTGGTGGCACAGACTGTTATCAGTAACCATGCATTTACAAAGAATGAAACAAAATATGACTGTGATGACTCGGGGCTGGGCACGAAGGCTTAACTCCCTTTTATTGCTCCAACTTTTTCCCCCAAAGTTCCCACAGTTCACTGTAAGTCCAAGAGCAACGTTCAAAACAGACACACGCACCTCCACCAGTTCCTGGCTGCTGTGAGGCCAGAGGAGCAGCCAGTTCTGAGAGCAGACAGAGTTCAGGGAACTTTGTCCCAGGGAGTCTTCATCGTACGAAGCACAACCCAAAGCAGAGCTGTGTTGCAGAGTACTTGCCCACGACCAGGCGAGCCAAAGCAAGGCAAGGCAAACTCAGGCAAAATAAGGCTATGCAAAGTGGCAAGACACTTGTGCCTACCATCCCTGTCCTACTGTCCTACTGTCCAAATTTACCTATACCCACTGTGCTTTTGTTTATGTTTATACCATACCTGTTATCTTGTATACGTTTTGACAAATTAAATAAATAAATAAAATAAAAACATCGGCAACTGCAAGTGTACCTGGAAAAAGGCAAAACTTGTTCCCAACATGCGCTCCTCCCCACGGCATCTCTTTAAATCTTATTCCCCAAGTGAGCCTTGTGATGAGGGGCAGGACACCCTCCTCCTGAGTCGTTGGTTCACCCTGCACTGATCCTACCTCCTCTCCATTCTCCGTGCTCGAGGGTCAGGAGGGGGAGGCAATTGTTCTTCTCTGGAGCTCTGTCATTCCTCTGCTCCACTGCCTACTTTTTCCCTCTGCTCCGCCCTCGCTCGGTCATCATGCACCCACTCTGTCACAATGTGAATATTGCCAGTTTGGGCAACTCTATGTTTTTCTAAGGTTCTTATATTTATGATCAAGCAGACATGTGATATGTTTTACTACGCATGCATGCATTCCAGGAGTTTTTGTCAACTCCCATTTTTCTTTCTCTCCTCCATTTCTGCCGAAGGCAGACGTGACTTCATTAGCTGAAAAGATGTAGCTTATTAAGGATCTATTTTTATTACTTTTGTACTGAAATAAATATTTTGTTAATTAGATTTGAATCTCGGTTTTATTTTCTAATGCAAATGACTTCAAAGAAGCAAGATCCATCACCTCTAATACGGGGATATTTTACCGCCCCCAACACACTCTCTATTGCTGCCATCCCTTCCAAGGCCCGGGGAACCTGGGACTGCCTCATCCTGCTCCTCTGGTTGGTCCTCCAGGGCTAGAAAGGCTGCACTATCTTCTGTCGGGCCTGGCTCCATCTCGTCCTCCTCCTCAGACCCAGGCTCCAACGGGGCCATGACAATGACACTCCATTGAGTACTTTCTTACCCAATCAATTTGAAAAGTTGTCCAATGTTTCTTAATACTGGTACAGCTGATACAAGCTGCTTTCTACTGTATCTGACTACTGATCTAATCCAGTTTTGAAATTGATTATGTTTACCAAAAGAAGAAGTTTTCTATTTCCAGACCTACCACTTTAAATATACAGTGCTGGGAATGGCAAATGAGAGTGGATCTTGCAAATTTGGAACCTCCTGTAACTTAAACTATTAAAAAAAGTACAACAGACAGGAAGCTAAGAGTAAACATTACAATCTACCCCCATTAAAAGTGGAAGAGTAATAGAAACTGTATCTGCAGTAGGTACAACTAAGTTGAATGCCATCTAATGGTTTACCCTCATTATAGTGTCATCTTCTCAACATCAATAATAAGACTGATACTTGATCATGTTGGTTAGCAGACAAAAATTTCTTCATTCCTATTCATTTTCGTAAATGGTTCTATTCATTAAAATGGACTGTACTGCGAAGGACATGAGAAAGAGAGCAGAGCAGAATCTGTGTGTCTCACAGATAAGGTCCAAAGCAAATATACACATATATTTTTAAAATTATGATACATTTGTAATGCTATCAGCTAGATACAACTTCCTATCAATGAATCCCTTACAGAGATCAATTACCGAGATTTTGGCTCCTTTCCTTTTCTCCTGCAGGGAAAACACTTTAACCACTTGACTTGCACAGCTAGAGTAGTTAAAGTTACCATGCATAAGACTGAAGAGTCAATTTAGTGTTATGGTTAAGGCAACAGACTAGAAAACAGGAGACACTGAGTTCTAGTCCTGCCTTAGGCACAAAGCCAGCTGGGTGACCTTGGGCTAGTCACTTTCTCTCAGCCTCAGGAAGCAGACAATGGCAAACCACTTCTGAAGTCTTGCCAAGAAAACTGCAGCTCTGTTTTAATTTCCTTTGGTTTTTACTGCTCAGTTATTTAGTCTTCTTTTTTAGAAATTAGAAACATATTAACACATTTATAGACATTTAGCCAATAGGTAATAGAAAACTGTAGATAGGCAACCTAAGAGCAGCTTTCCATTTATAATACATTACTAAAATACGTAGTATCTTGTAGAGTGCTGGGTGAAATAGTAGCTAAATATTGAATTAGAATCATGGAAATCTAGATTCAAGATCACTGACAGCCATGGGAGTTCACTAAGTGACTTTGGTCTGTTTTCTTTGCCTAACTCACCCCACAGAATAGTTTACTATTTATTTATTTTATTTAGCAGTTCTTATATGCCGCCCTACTCCCTTACTAAACAGAAAGATTGAAGGAGCGCTATGTAAAACATCTTAATTTGATTGAAGATAGCATTGAAACAAAACAAAGACTTCTGGGAAAGGGCAGGTCTCTAGAATTCTGTGCAGGTAGCTTTGGTATTTTATCACCTCCATCATGGAATCCCTCCCGAAAACCAGGCCATCTAGAATGAAATCCCATGTAAAAAACAATATGGGGATTGCTATATTTCTTCAAGCAGATACACAACTAAATTGTACGTTGTTAAAGGGACATATTGTAGTTCCTTTTCATATAAAAAGCTCAAATTTCAATCCTTGCCATTGTATGCAATGTTGGACATAAAGGGCGAAAAATAACTGCTTAAGATCCTTGGTTGCTTGTGATCACAGTAGCTAGTGATGGTTTTGATGAGCTATCAGACTGATCTGGAATAAAACAACTGCCCTCCATTTTTAGAGCTTGTCAAAAGCAAATGCATTTGAATAGCCACATTCTCAGTTACTGTACTTTAAGTATGCAGGAGGGAGGATGTGCTATCTTTGTGTTAATGTTATAAAATATATGGAAGGAAGAAATAAAGAAGATATTTGCATAACCCAATAGTTCAGTAAAATCCAGCATGGATTTATGAGAATAATCATTACTGAAGATCTTCTAGGTACTGGAAATAAAAATTCAGTCCAAGTGTATCTATATAAAATTTGCAAGATATTTCTCCTTCATCTCTGGCAGAATGGACAGGGATGAATAATTTTCTGTAAAGATGCTCAGTGGGAAAACCATTAACCCTTTATAAGGATGAATTATAGATGCACATTCCAAATAGAGATAATTTAATATTAGTGCAGGAGTCCACTCAATAAAATTAGCCAGAAAACGGTTCTTTTTTAAAGTGCTTTTTCATCCAACACCTATGAATCAGATTATGGTGGAATATAGCCAGTAGAATAATTCTGTTTAATAAAAGATTTGACAAGTAACAGTGGAGAGAAACATATTTAGTAAATCATGTCATTTGTCAAATAAGGCCATTTTATGACCAAGGACAATTGCCATAATTAACAACAGGAAAGGGAGATACCAGATACCATGTGGTTTTTTGGGAGTCAAGTGATACTGGCTGCTACTTGGAAAAAAAGTTCAAATTTAAATGCACAATAACTGCCCTTATTCCTAAATGTATAGTTTAACTCTCTTTTGGGCACTGCCCTAGATCAATTCAAAGAAATGTTAACAAAAATATCCAGACCCCAATATTCTAATGTCCTTTCTCTGGACATTATTTAAAAATGCAAATTACAATATCATGGAGGAGAAATTCTTTCTTTTTTAATTGTACTACCGGTAATGCAAAATGTACTTATTGAATTTATACCTAAACTAGAGTATACTTGGGCATCTGCCTTTTCAAAATTTTGTCAAGTAATTTGTGACTTTGTCACTGAGAAAATCTATCTATGTAGTTACTAGGAGTCAACAGTGACTTGCTGGCACATAACCAATCATTTGTGACTGAAAAAAATAACAACTTAACAACCACAACCAGGAGTTCCAGGACTGCAGTCATTAAGCAAAGTAGTCATGTGGGTTTCTCAACTATGCTCAATTGTGTTCATAAATTGAGGGTTACACGCAGACACTGCACCACCCTCACTATTTGGAGGAATCATAAATATTTATGATCTTGGATACTCCATAAGTCAGTGATGGCGAACCTTTTTTCCCTCGGGTGCCGAAAACCCGTGCGCACGCGCTGTCACGCACGTGTGAGTGCCCACACCCATAATTCAATGCCTGGGGAGGGTGAAAACGGCCTCTCCCGCCCCTGCAGAGGCCCTCTGGAGGCCGGAAATGGCCCATTTTCCAACTTCCGGTTGGCCTGGTAGGCCCGTTTTTTGCCCTCCCCAGGCTCCAGAGGCTTCCCTGGAGCCTGGGGAGGGTGAAAACACCCCCTCGGAGGCCCTCTGGAAACCTAAAATGCCCTCACAGAGCCTCCACATGAGCCAAAAATAAGCTGGCTGGCACGCACATGCATGCTGGAGTTGAGCTAGGGCAACGGCTCGCGTGCTGGCAGATATGGCTCTGCGTGCCACCTGTGGCACGCGTGCAATAGGTTCGCCATCACTGCCATAGGTGCTGGTTCAATTAATTTAAAGAATCATATATCACAGTGATGGCGAACCTTTTTTTCCTTGGGTGCCAAAATAGTGCGTACACGCACTATCGCACACACGTGCGTGCCCATACCCATAATTCAAAGCCCCCCACTTGCCTCACCCCCCTGCGCATGCGTGCATGACCCCCCCCCACTCCCTCATTTCCCAACTTCCAGTGGGCCCAGTAGACCCATTTTTTGGCTCCCCAGGCTCCAGAGGCTTTCTTAGAGCTTGGGGAGGGTGAAAACGCTCCCCCCTGCCACCCCGGAGGCCCTCCGGAGGCCAAAATCACCCTCCCAGAGCCTCCGTGCAAGCCAAAAATCAGCTGGCGTGCATGCACATGCGCACTGGAGCTGAGCTAGGGCAACGGCTCGCGTGCCGGCAGATATGGCTTCACGTGCCAGCTGTGGCACCCGTGCCATAGGTTCGCCATCACTGCCATAAGTATTCAAACTTCATAAACAGCAATCTATATGAAAAGACAAAACATTGTTCCAGACCAGTGTTTCATGAGAAATGGCAATAATGGTGGTCTATACTCTTGGGTTACTTGAAAGCAAAAACCCAAGCCTCCTGCAAAATGCTTTCTCTAAATTGGCATGCCATCACATCTACCTTAACACTTTGTTTGGTCATATCATACTTTCAGACACAGTTGTGGATTCCTTGTATGTCATATAATCTTATTCTTTGATAGAAAGAGAAAGGGTTTATTTAATATGCTTGGAACATATTTCCCGAAATCACAGTTTCATTTTTGACATCAGTAGAAGACTCAGTACATATCTGGCAATCTATGGTGTTATTTGAAAGGTTTGTGATGGATTTGTATGACAGAGGCATTGGATTGTACAAAATTAATGAGACAAAACAACATCTGTTTATAAAAAAGAGATCATTAATATGTTCTACCAGATGGTTCTCAGATAATAAATCTTGCACGCAATTTATCAAGGGAGTTGTGTATCAAAAAGTATTACAAGACAATCCAAAGTGTCCACATCAAGAATGGGAGAGAAAGATATTCCAATAGCACTTTTTACCGGATTCAAGAAAATTATATGAATTGATACACTGGATTAAAAATATAACAAGTGATACAAAGGGTGGATGATATAAATATTGTAATCCCATCCTTAAATGAACTATTTTTGTGTCATAGAGTCTTGATCCATTTGTTTAAAGTTAATCCTTCTTTCAGAAGATACGCTTCAGACCGTAAACAAAAAGCTAATATACCACCTCTCTGCTATTCTTTTAAGGCACCTGGCCTTGTACAGCCTTAATAGAGGTACAATGTGAAAGAGATCACAATAGGTTTTTTTTTAAAGCCACTTGGTGTGCTGGTCATCACAGTCATGTCCTATTTTTAAACTGTCTTCTAAATCAGTCAGGTAAATTTTCTGTCAGCTAAAGCACCAGATCAGATGTTGAGAGTCTGTTGAAAGCAACTGTCCCAAAATGTACAAGAGGATTTAAAAGGTTTTAGGATTTTGAGGGGTGAAAGTCTATCCGCAGCTGGTGAAGCATCAAGCACCATTCTGCCTCTCAGATTCTTCCAAGTCAAGTCCAATTGCAAAAATGGGCTTGCTCCAATCCCAGTGTAAAGCCATTAGGATTTCATTTTGAGAAACTTTACAATCCCAGTGTAAAGCCATGAGGATTTCATTTTGATTTCATTTTGAGAAACAAAATTTTCCTCCACAACAAATATGAAATGTCTATCAGGATGATCTATTTTTAGATGTGCAATGTACTATATAAATACAATAGTCTGCATTAGTTCTTTATAAATACTGATACTTTCAGTGAAATAACGCATATTTGTTCAATTGAAGAAAAAATACGATTTGCTTTCTGTTTTCCTTTAACAGCCAGCTTTTCCAAAGCTAGCTTTTATTCTGAGAACTCCTTGATGTAGCAGGTTCCAGCCCTTCCCCTTGCTCATTGCTCAGGATTATATTTTAGTACACTCTAGAAAAGTCCATGTCCATGGGGTCTTAAGTCCTTGTCCCTTCTAAGGTCATAAAGGCTGGGGACAAATGTTTCATTATGTTTGCAAAACTCGCCTGATCGTGGCATATAAGATAGCTCATATTTCCTTGGTGGTTAAGTCAGGCCATATGAAGTCAGCTGTTGCTATGGTGACATGAAAATCAGGGAGAAAAAATATGGCTGAACGAGAAAAATTGATCGCAGGTAGATTAGCTGCTATCTGTTTAGAAGATGATGGTGTGCGCTTTCTTGGGGAGATAAAACACTTGGATTCAATTGCAAAATAGTGTGTTAAACACACAAGAAAAAATCATTAACAGTGAACATTTCTTCTGACAAAACTGACTTACAGTGGCTTTTAAAAAATTCTCTCCCCTGTTGCTCACAAGGTGGTTTTGGACAGAAGAAATATGCCTCATTACATATTCATATAGGTAGAATATACAGCATGTGATTCCTGAGATATATGACCATGAACCATTTATTCGTTTATTCAAATAGCTGTTTTTTCTCCATTCAAGGATGCCTTAAGTGGCTTATAATAAAAAATAAAATTTTAGGAGTATAAGCCATAAGTACAAAACAAAAAATCTGAGGACCAGCATGCAATGTAAGCAAAAAAGCAAACTTAAAACAATAGATCTAAAATATGTAAAAAAGTAAACTTTAAATAAAACAACATTGTAGTATCTGGCTTCCCAGAGAAGGTATTCTAAAGTGAACTCATTGTCTAAATGGAAAGCCATATTGCTAGTCACAAACTATAGAAATAAGCACTAGCGCAGTAAAAGGATATTGTGGTAGACCTGAATGCATGGCCAGATTCAATCATAGAGCTCACTTGGTAAATTTGGATTGTCACTTCAAACCACCTTAATAAGCTTGTTGGGGTATAAAATGATGGGACCCACATGTATGCAACTTCGATCTGCAAAAAGAAGGCAGGATGTAAATAGAAAATAGTGGCTGGGGGGGATGATAAAAATCACATCTGATTCCTAGACTTTTTGAAGCTTTAAAGATTAATACTAGGCTTGATTCAAATTCCTAACCACTGGAAAACTCACTGGGGTGTCCAACTCTTGAAGATCAAAAGACAGAGTTTTTAGCAGAATGTCTTCCAAAGTCTTACAATTCTATTTCAAAATCTTTAAGGAGCTCAAAAGTTGTCAAGACTGAGAAACACTGACTTAGAATACCATAGGGCAGTGATAGCGAAACTTTTAGACACTGAGTGCCCAAACTGCGTGCACGTGTTTGCCCAAACTGAAAGGTGCACACGTGCATGAACGTACACATGCATGGACATGCGTACGCACATGCATGGACATACATAACCACATGCATGCACGGACACGCACGGATGCGCAGCAGAGACCCAAACACCAGTTGGCTGGCGGAAGGAAGGGCATCCCAACACCGGCAGAGCGGCAAGAGGTAAAGTATTTTTCTTTCGTGAGCTTCTGTTTCGTCATTTGCAGAGAAACAGAAGCTCATGAAAGAAACGCCATGGAGATCTGACCTGGGGCAATGGCGCACATGCCAGCAGAGATGGCTCTGTGTGCCACCTCTGGCATGTGTGCCATAGGTTCACCATCACGGCCATAGGCCATAGAGTTTACAAACAAAAATAGAGGAAAGGCGTTTATATTTTGCCATTCTGTAAATAATAAATGTGGTTCAGTCCCAATATTCTTCTGCTTGAGAAAATTTCTAATTACTTTTCAGATTCTCACCTCATGAAAATGGCAATGAAAAGCCAGAAAGGCAGCCCTTATTAATATTTTAATTGTGCCTGGAAGTGAATCAGAAAATAGTAGCATATGTCCCATTCACTCAGTCCCAGTTAGTTTTCTCTTACATTCTTGAAACAATTGTAGTTTTTCTAGCAGTATGCCAAACAACCAAGCAACACTTAAGTTTCAAAAAACAAAAAAGAGGTAGGTTGTGAAAATTGTAACCCTGCTTTTTTATTTTTTTCCAGGGCTAAACAGATTATTCCCACTAGCCTTCTAAAGAAACGACAATCATAGACATGCCAAAAGATAAGAGGACAAATATCTTACACTTTATTTGCAACCTGTGTACCAACTTACATGATCTAAGCAAGATGTTACCAGATGTCGTCTAACAAAATCTGCAGGTAGCATCAGGGGTGAAATGTGAAAATTTTCCCTACCAGTTCTGTGGGCGTGATTTATTTTGTGGGTGTGGCTTGGTGTCTGGTGGGTGTGGCTTGGTGGTCAGGTGACCGGATGGGCATGGCCAAGTTGATGTCACAAAGAGCTGGAAAAAAAACCTTTTACACTTCACACACACACACAAAACACACAACACACAACACACAACACACAACAGGCTCACACACTATGCAAAAGTAGCTGTACTGACTCACACACCATGCAAAAGCACAAAAAACAGCACCAGCAACAGATTTAACACATTTTACAATTTTAACAGATTTACAGAGTTGGAAGAGGGGACCTTGGAGGTCATCTAGTCCAACCCCCTGCCTAACCAGAATTGCAAAAGCACACAACATACCATATTTTATTTTATTTATATTTTTAGATAAAAACAGATAAATTTAAAACTTCCTAAATTTTAAATGGATATGTCTAAAAAAAATTCCTAAACCCCCCCCCAAGAAAATAAATCCCCCATTTACTATTTTTTAAAGCAAAAAAAAAAACCAGTTACTTACCCCAGGGGTGGGCAAACTACAGCTCTTTGAGGACCTGTGGACTTCAACTCCCAGAATTCCTGAGCCAGCCATGCATTGAAGGAATCGAAGGAAGGCAAGCACAATCAGTTGCTCACAAGAGATGGATTGCAGGCTGCAATGCGATGGATGGATGGATTTCATTAGTGTGCAACTGCTTCTGCCTGCCTTCTTCCTTCAATTGAGTAAATGAGGGGGTTTTTGCTTTAAAAATGGCGAAGCAAGCCACGCGTGGAGAATGTGAGTAAAGAAAGGCTGTTCTGATTAAACGAAGCAGCAGAAAGAATATAAAAGGTGTTTCCATTTTAGAGAGGAAGGACCCCAAGCAGCATATTGCATGTTTTTCACTCCGAGCAGCCCGGACTGAAAAACGTTGCTGGGAGCGTTCCTTTTTAACAAGCTCCAAACTCTGACTGCAGGCAGGCAATTTTGAGGCTTTTCCAAGGCCAGTCATAGAGGGAAACAGATGAGTGCACCAGAATACCAGACTTCCACCACTCGTGCAGGGAAGGCTTGCAGCCACAGTGAGGAAGGGCAGCTGCTCGCTTGCCCTGCCCCGCCCAGTCTCTGCTCTGCAACTTGCCTCCATGAAGCAGCCTTTGCAAGCTGGCCACAGGGACACCAGGAAAGCAGGAAAGCTGCAGAGCAGAAACTGGGCTGGACAGGATGAGCAAGAGGCAACAGGGGACCGGTTCAGGAGTGTGCCCAGCCAGCTATCGCTGGCGGTTTGATGAACCAGGCCACATATCTGCTACAGATCCTCTGGAACCAGGCCGAACCAGGAGGATTTCACCCCTGGCCTCATAGCATGTAAATGATGGCTTTACCCTATGGAAGCTCCATAGACAAATTGAACATCATCCCTAGTTTAGGAATCTGTGATCATATAAAGTGCAATGCCTTTATCTCTGTGGAGTGGGTGGCGTACAAGTGCGAATAATAAATAAATAAATAAATAAATGCCTGTGCATTAAAAAAATGCACATAGAGAAATAAGCAAATGGAAATTACTGGACCAAAACTGGTTCTATGTCAGGCACAAAAAACCAGGTGCACATACAAGGGTTCAAAATTACTGATTTATTGCTCAAGACTATGAACAGGAATATTTTCAAACTAATAGTTTGCACGTAGAACAAGCTAGATAAGGTTCAAGGGCATTCAAAAGGGATTGGACTTCATTCTTTTGTTACTATGTAGAGCCTAAATCAGTGGTTCCCAATGTGGGGCCCATGCCCCACAGGGGGGCAATTTGATTTTTAATGGGGGGCAATTGGAACCTTGTTTAAACCAAGTTAATGGCCTTTCCACGCGGTTCCTCCACGTGAGTAGGAATTCACTTTTTGAATAGTAAGAATTATATGTCGCAGGGGGGGCATCAGGATTTTAGAGATTCTTAGGTGGGGCATGGCCAAAAAAAGGTTGAGAACCACTGGCCTAAACTGATTTCTCTCTTGACTCTCCCTCCCTGACTCTGCCAGGGTGTCTTCTACATCATAGGAAGGAGATGCATTGTTGTCAGCCCCGAAACAAAATTTGTCTATGAAATTTATCTATGATAAATCCATCAACAGCCTCCTCTGGGGGTTACTCAGATATAACAAGCTATGTTTTGGGCCACTCCCAAAGTACAAGTTTCTTTTTTGCTTCAGCAAGTGGCAGCACCTTCCTAAACTTGTCTAGACTAGGGGGGGGGACAAGATACAGTCTAGTTCAGGGGGTCTCCAACCTTGGCAACTTTAAGACTTGTGGACTTCAACTCCCAGAGTTCCTCAGCCAGCTTTGCTGGCTGAGGAACTCCTGGGAATCGAAGTCCTCAAGTCTTAAATTTGCCAAGGTTGGAGACCCCTGGTCTAGTTAATGCATGATTGGAGTCCACTGGGAATCAAAAAAACACCTCAGAGAAGGCAATGGTAAACAATTTTATCCTGTTGTTATGGAAATTGTGTGACTGTACCCTTTAGTCCCCAAGATTCAAGCTCAACTCAATACTTGTGTGCCAGCATTCATGAGTGCCAGATTCGGTCTAAGAAACTAATAAGCATAGTTTTTTGTATTTCAGGCTGGTAGAGAAAACTCATTTTCCATTATATATGATACTAACAAATACAAAATTACAAATTTATGAGAGCAATTATATCCGCATGTATTATTGTGGTAAATCTTACATACAATAAATGATGTGAGCTAAAATGTAAGGCAAAGTAAGGGTTTAATTGAACAAATATGATAGGGATACACAGACAATGTTCATCTAGAGTTTATTTATAGATGACATTCTGCTCCCTCATAACCGCAAATGTCTATACGGAGTTAGTCTCAGCCTGGTGATTCCATTGCTGGCTGGAAATGGTGGTAGTTGTACTTCAACATACCTGATGTATTCCAAGTTGGAATGGCAACAAAAGACAATAACACTATCTAAATCGAATATTGGAATCCAAACATTTGAATTTCAGTGTGGATATTTAACTTCAACTCTCTTGATGTTATTTGAAAAGGATATTTCCCAATTGTTTGAATAAATAAGAATGAAGTTAGCACAAAATTGGATAATGATTATTTTTCCAATTTAGTTGTCAGATATTGGGATTTTGTCATTTGTCAAAGACTTGTCATGCAAGCAGATATTGATTATTCCTGAAAAATCAGTAGATATAAATGTGGATATTAAAATCAATCAATGCTGCCTATCACATAACAGGCTTTCCAAAACCATCTTCTTGACAGTTAAATGAACAGAAATATAGAAGAAATAGACTTTTATTTTGACACAATAGGGTTTCCTTTGTAGCTGAATATTCAAAACGTTCACAAAATGTTTACAGAATATTTGTTTGCAGAATTTGTAGGGGAAGAGAAATTCATTACTACCCTAAAGTTACATCGATGTAACCGCTACTAATGTTTCTTTCATGTCACCAGCCTTAAAGCCTAGAACAAGTGAGATTTGTCTAGCTCCCAGTCATCTCTTTTGGGGTTTTCTAAAAGATTGCAGTCAAACACTTTTGACTAAAAATCACAGGAAAGAATTGAACTTAAGACCTTCTTTATGCAGAGCATGAGCTTCCCCCTCCCTTGCCAGATCCTCTGCATTCAGGATTAGGTTGCTGATGGAAACTGATTAGCTGACATCTCCCCGACAGGATAATGTAGTATGTGGCATGGCCTTCTTGGTGAGGAACTAATTGAATTTCTTTCCAATTCCTCAACTTTCCATGGCCAAATTGTGGTTCACCTTATCACTTACAAAATGATTAACAAACTAAAGATTTATTACTGTACTTGGACCACTTTACAACTTGGAAAGAATGCCTGTACCTTGTTCCGGAAACCTTATTTTCTTATTTATTGCAGCTACCTCATAAATATTGTGCATTAATCTTATTTGGAAGTGTCAGGTGACAGTTAGGCTTTTTCCCCATCTCAGTGTGTGTGACTGTAATTAGGTTCCAGGAATAGCTGATAATGGAAAGAGAAATGCTATTAATTGTAGGCTATTTTCTTTCTGCCAGAGAGATGGTCATAGGAGGTTAGGTAACTTTATCACCTTTCAGTCCTAGTTAGGATCAATAAATAATTGTTACAGTCAGTAAGCAGCTATAATGTACTGAGATGTTGAAGCATTGCAATAATGCATACATGCGCCAAGATACTGTTTCAATTAATAAAAATGCAATTATTTTTCTATACTCATGATAATCTATTATTTAAGCTTTGTTTAATTCTTGTTCCCCAATATGAAATATGGGATTGTACTTAAGAAGCTATTTCCTGTGACATACCATTAAAACATATGGCCATTAGGATAATCAAAGTGCAATAAGTTCACAAAACAACTATAGCTAGACAAAATAAGCATGTACATTGTTTATGCATCTATACAATATCAGAATGAAATTCAATTAATCCATCCTTCTTTCATTATGGTTGGTTGCACAGTTAGCCAGATATTTAGACAGGATTTGGCATTTTTATCCAAGACTTTCCAGGACCTGGATAGGAAGATGTTATTTGATGGTGTTAAAGGTATTGTCTCAGGATGTAAGCTGCTGGTGATGTTAAATGCTGATGATGTTCAAATGGAGCCCCAGGTGTTTTGGGATTGTACCCATGTTATCTATTTCTATTGCTACTATCTTTGCCTTCTTTTGCCACAGTTGTTCTACTTCTATTTGCAATGTTTTGTATTTCATGATTTTTCCAGTTCTTCTCTTCTATTCTGCAATCTCCAGGTACTGCAATATCCACTAACCAGACATTTCTTTCTTAGCAATCATTGTTAGGTCTGGGATGTTATGTGGCATGTACTTGTTTGTTTGAGTAATAAAGTCCCAGAGCACTTTAGCTTCTTCATTTTCTATTACTTTGTCTATTTTGTTGTCCCACCAGTTCTTTCTTGCAGGCAACTAGTATATCTTGAAGATATTCCAATGCACCATTGTTGCTACTTTGTCATGCCATTGTTTTCAGTCAGCTAACTGCTGATTCTTCAGCTTCTTTGCAGAGAGGAAAATTTGCTGTCTATTGCGGTCTTCACTACTCTGGCTTTATATGCATATGTTGTCTATGGAGATTTTCAGTCATCCAGGTCATGGCTGTCCCAAGAGACAACTGGACTGTCTGTTTTTTCTTTGAAAATATTTTGCTTCTTATCCAAGAAGCTTCTTCAGATCTCCAGAAGCTTCTTGGATGAGAAAGGAAACATCTCCCCCCCCCCAAAAAAAACCCCAGAAAGTCCAGTTGCCTCTTGAAAAAGCACCTTTGATATGCATATGCTCTTATGGCTTGTTGTTGTGTATTATTGTGTTTATTAACATGTCATTGAGTCAGTGTTGATTCCTGGCAACATCCTGGCCTAGTTCCCTGTAATTTCCTGGCACCACTATTCAAAAATGATTTTGCCTTGCTTTCTTCTTCCAAGGCTAAAAGAGAGCATTTGATCCAAGGTCAGATGGCTGGCTTTATGCCTAAGGCATGATTAGAACTCACGGTCTCAGGCCTGGGGCCTAAACCACTGTACCAAACTGGCCCTCCATTATTACAATTGAAAATTAATTTTGTATGCACTGAGATACACCAAGGGTCAGAATTCTTAGGATTAATGTTCTTTTTCATTAGATATTTCTATTAACAATGTTTAAGGAAATTCTGTCTTTGTAAATTCCAACAATATGCATTAACCTACAAGTTCTATCAGGTAGACAAATGTGAAGATCCCAATAGTCACTCACTGGAGTATAGGATTGTAGTTTTAGAAATACTTACTTTGAGAGATGGTGATTTAAACTGAAGATGGTAAAAGAATGATGTGAAATTTTACATATTACGTAATAACGATCACATTATAGTGTAATGCCATAATTTTTATATAATATATAAAATTTCAAAAAAAATTACAATAAGAGATGGACAGCTGGGTGAATAAATGTAAATGATACTTTCTTCTTCAGAGTCACTCAAGACACTTCAGTGCTTGAAATGAAGGATAAAAATGCCCACTTTTGTCTTGCCACATGCAAAAGCTGACTAGGATAGCAGTTGAGTCATACCGGCCATGGGTCAGTATCTTATACTACATTTGTGAGCAGCAGATGTTCGTGGGAAATATCAGAGAGACCGTGTTGTTCTAATTCCTTTAGGATACCTGCCTGATTCTTCCTAATGGTGGACTGAGCTGATATGTCTTGGGTTATACCTTCTCACGGAAACCGTAAAAGCCTGCAAATAAGTATCAGATATTGAAAACTGACAACTTCCTATTTATATTAGTAACCACTCTGAGGGCCAACCCATATTGAACTGGACTACCCTCCCCTCCCCTACCCCCACCGCCTTTTTCCCCTGTGAATCAGTAGATTTACGCCACCAGACTTGAAATTCTGGGCTTAGAAAACTTAGAACCACATCGCCTTCGGCATGATCTAAGCGTAGCTCATAAAATTATCTGCTACAATGTCCTACCTGTCAACGACTACTTCCGCTTCAACCACAACAATACATGAGCACATACAGATACAAACTCAAAGTGAACCGCTCCAAACTCAATTGCAGAAAAAGGGCATTGTTACTTACCTGAACGCCCATTCTCGTAGGGTGGCGCTAGCCTCCAAGATTGGGATGACCTCATCCATCAGCCAATCAGGACTGAGTCTGACCTCATATAAAAGCTGTCACTGTGCCATAATCCCCCTCTTGAGACGAAGGAGTAGGTCAGACCCATAGTTTATCCCCACGCACACCTTCAGTAAGCACAAAACCCAATAGGGAGGGACTTGGAGGCTAGCGCCACCCTACGAGAATGGGCGTTCAGGTAAGAAACAATGCCCTTTCTCCATAGTGGGTGGCGCTAGCCTCCAAGATTGGGACATACCAAAGCCGTATCGTCCCCTAGGGAGGGTTGTTACCACAGTCTGAGACCCCGACAGGCGACCCTATGGTCTGCAAGACCCTGCGCCCAAAATCCGCCTCAGCTGAGGCAAAGGAGTCTACTTTATAATGTCTGATAAAGGGCAACGGGGAGGACCACGTTGCCGCCCGGCATAGTTCCTCCAAGGAGGCATTAGTAGTCCAAGCCGCCGTGGTGGCGGCACTGCGAGTCGAGTGCGCCGTCAGCCGTGGCGGACGAGGAAGGTCCTGCTGTCGGTAAACGTCCGCGATGACTGCGCGTATCCAGCGGCCGATCATCGCCGCTGAAGCCTTGCGACCCAAGGACGAGGCATGGAATCCCACGAACAAAGACTCTGAGCGTCGGAATGCAGCCGTGCGGGCATTATAGATTTTTATCGCCCGCCAGACATCGACCGCGTGCCATTTGCGCTCGGTCGGCGTAGTAGGTGGAGAGCAGAAGGAAGGAAGAACCACTTCCTGCACCCTGTGGAAGTATGTATTGATCTTGGGTAGGAATGTGGGGTCAAGGCGAAGCACCACCCGGTCCGGATGAAAAACACAGAGGTCGTCCCGGACGGACAGGGCTGCCAGTTCGGATATTCTCCGGGCTGAAGTGATCGCTACCAAAAAGGCAACCTTATGCGTAAGGTGCTGCAGCGAAACTGTCCGTAGGGGCTCATAGGGGGCCTCGGTCAGTGCCAAAAGAACCTTCTGCAGGTCCCAGGTGGGGTACCTATGTACCACTGGAGGTGAGACATTGACCGCCGCCTTCAAGAAGCGGACGACTAAGGGATGTGTTGACAAAGGCGCAGAAGAGCGGCAGGAAAGGACCGTTGACAGCGCTGCCACCTGACGCCGCAAAGTGCTGGGCGAGAGACCCTTGTTGAGGCCCGCTTGCAGAAATTGGAGGACCTGTATGACCGAGAGGTCGATCAGGTTAAAGCCGGCGCCGACACACCAATCGTGAAACATCCTCCAGGTGGAGTTGTAGATGCGGATGGTGGAGGCCCGGCGTGAGGAGAGCAGAGTACGTACAATGCCCTCGGGGACTCCACGAAGAGTTAGGGTGCGCCGCTCAAGCGCCAGGCGGTCAGTTGGAGCCACTGAACTGACCCCTGGGAGAGCGAGGATGCGGTCTGCGGGATCCTCCAGGATGGGCCGGTCGAGAGCGACTTGAGGTCCGCGAACCATGCCCGTCGCGGCCAATGGGGGGCCAATAGGATCAGTTCCGCCTGCTCGTCTAGCATCTTCCTGATAACTCGGGGAATGAGTGGAAGGGGCGGAAATGCGTAGAGTAGGCCCCTCGGCCACGGGCAACGGAGGGCGTCCGTGTCCATCGCGCCGGGTGTCTGATACCGCGTGATGAAGTGCGGGAGCTTGGCATTCAGCGGGGTCGCAAAGAGGTCGATCACCGGATCGCCAAACCGGGCAGTCAGCTCCCGAAAAATGTCTGGGTGCAGGGCCCACTCTGCCGTGTCGACGTCGTGGCGGCTGAGCCAGTCCGCTGTGCGGTTCGACACCCCCGAGATGTGCTCCGCCCGGAGCGAGAGGAGGTGCCGTTCCGCCCAGAGGCCCAATTCTTTGGCCTCGGAGAGCAGTCAGCGCGAGACAGTCCCACCTTGCCTGTTGACATGGGCTTTGGTGGTCACATTGTCCGTCAACAGGAGGACGTGTTGGCCAGTTAGGAGATGTTGGAATTGCTGGAGGCCCAGGGACGCCGCTCGTAACTCCAAGAGGTTGATGCTGGCCGTTGACTCCGCTGCAGTCCAGGTGCCCTGTGCCACATGGGACGATGTGTGAGCGCCCCACCCGTAGAGGCTGGCATCCGATGTCACCGTAACCCGGCGAGGCTCGAGGAAGCTGGAACCCTTGCTGATCGCCGGGGACCGCCACCAATGCAGGGACCACCGGACCACCGTCGGGAGCTGGACCCTGGCCGATGAGTTGGACTTGTTCGCCCGCTGAAACGGCAAAAGAAACCATTGTAGGTCTCTGGAGTGCAGTTGTGCCCAAGGTGTTATATGTATTGCGGATATCATCTTTCCCAACAGGGAGGACAGGAGGTTCAGCGGAACCCGCCCCTGTCCAAGAACCTGTTGGGTCAGAGAAGAAAGACTGAGTTGTCTTTCCTCCGACAGATACACCCTGCACTCCAGAGAGTCCACAATGGCCCCCAAGTGAGTGATGCGAGTGGAGGGAATCAAGTGGCTCTTCTCCAGGTTGAGGGAGAAGCCGTGGTATTGCAGAACGTCCATGGTGGTCTGCAGGTCCAGTTCTGCCTGGGCCAGGGAAGACGACTGAATTAAAATGTCGTCGAGGTAACACTGTATTCGAACTGGCACTGCCCTCAAGTGAGCCGCAAGGGCGGCCAGAATCTTCGTGAAGACCCTGGGTGCCGAGGAGAGGCCGAATGGCAGGGCCGAATACTGATAGTGTTCGTTGTCATATGAGAATCGCAGGAACTTTTGGTGGGAAGGCCGAATTGGGACATGCAAATACGCCTCAGTGAGGTCGATAGAGCACATAAAGTCACCCTTGCGAATGCCGTCCAATATGGACTGTAGAGTATGCATCTTAAATTTCTTGTACACCAAGAACTTATTAAGACGCTTAAGGTCCAAGACCGCTCTCCACCCACCCGACGATTTCTCCACGAGGAACAAATTGGAATAGAATCCTTGCCCCCGTTGGTCCTCCGGGACCCGCTGGATGGCCTCAATCTCCAGCAGATGCTGGATGGCTTCAAGCATCTGGGCCCGTTTCTGCGGGTTGGAGGACTGGGAGCACCTCATGAAGGAATCGGGGGGGGGTGGAGAGGAAGTCCAGGGCGAGATATCTCGCGGACCCAAGCGTCAGTAGTAATCTCCTCCCACCGCCTGGCAAAAAGGAGCAGGCGACCCCCAATGGGAGGAGCTGGGTCCTCTACTTGTAGCGGCGGTAGGGGCGACCACCTGCCTTCCGAAAAGGGCGCTTAGAGGCCTGGTTTGAATTTGCCCTGTCCTGCCCCTGATTTTGTCGGTTCGCCACCCTTGATCGATTTCTGGTGTATGCGGGCGCCCTGTACTGGCGTCGGGGGAACGCCGGGGCGGGTGCCTGTGGCTTGGCCTGTGCCTTCCTGGTGGCATTTGGCAAGACCTTACGCTTGTCTTTGGTCTCGATCAGGTATGGTTCGAGTGCCTCACCGAAGAGCGACTGGTTCTTTACCGGCGCCCCGGCTAGGCGCCACTTATGCCGGCAATCGGCGGGCCAGCTCCTCAGCCAGTGCATTCGGCGTGCCACCACGGAGGTGCCCATGGCCCGTGCCGCAAAACGGGTGGCCTGGAGCGTGGCGTCCGAGGTGAACTGCGAGGCTGCAATAAGCTTGTTAATGTCCTGTCTTGCACGGACGTCTGACGAGGGCAGGTGATCTTGCAGGGCCTTCAGCCAGCGAATGGATGTCCGGCAAAAAAAGGAAGCCGTTGCAGAAGCCTTAACTGCCCACGCGGCCGCCTGGTGTGTCTTCTGCAGCGCCTGTTCGGTGCGTCTGTCTTCCGGGCGCAGCAGCTCCTCCGAGTCGCCCGGCATCTGGGCGGAAGAGTAGAGGGCCTTGATAGCCGGTTCCACTGGAGGCACTGGCAGATGTTGTGCCAGGGCGGTAGAGATATTGAAGAACCACTTATCTGCTGCCGAGGGAGCGACGCCAACCGATGGGGAGGCCCACTGTTTGAGGACAGAGTCAACAAACAGCTTGGGAGCAGGCACCACCTCAACCTGAAAGGTGGTTTCCTCGAAGAGAGGGTCCTCAGGCTCATCGCCGGCCGGCGTCTGCTCCTTTGAGGAAAATTTGGCCGTGGCCTTGGCCTTGTGGAGCAGTGACTTAAAGAGGGCTGGATTGAACAAGCCTGTGACCACCGGAGCCTCAGGTGCGAGGTCCTCATCCTCTGAAAGCTCCAAATCTTGCGGCTGGTCGTCCTGCCCGTGAAGGGATAATGGGGATCCCTGCTCAGCGTCCGCTGGGGGCGGTGGCGGCTCAGGGGGTGTCAAGGCCGGGGGGCGGTTCCGAGGTGGCTGGGTGGCCGGCGAAGGCGGTGGCGCCGTGGCGGCAACGTGCTTCATACCTGCCTCTATGCCTTGGGCGATGGCCGCCTGTATCAGCGCTTGGACCTCTGGACTGTAAAGTTGAGAGTGCGCAGATGCAGTCGCTTGGGTCTCAGTGGAACTGCTACCGGGTCTGGGGTCTTCCCAGATATCATCCTCTCCCAGGCACAGATCTGGGTTATCCAGTGAGAGGGTACCTGAGGAGCGCCTGTCCCTCTGGGTGAATGTGCCAGAGGGCTCATGGTGTGCAGGAGAGGGAGTAACAGCAGGAGGCAGTGTGGCACGGTTCTGTTCCATGGGGGCCTTGTCCCTGTCCTTCCCCAGACGACTGCTCTTGGAGGAGGAGGCTTTGGCCCTGTCAGGTTCATGCCTGATGGGGGAACGGTCCCGGTGGCCTCCAGGAGGGGGCAGTGGTTTGGCAGCCCCACCCTCCTTGTCCCTGGCCTGCCTGGGCTTATTCCTGCCCGAGGTGGCCTTATCAGACATGCTGGGTCCTGCCGAAAGACTGAGGTCTGCTAGGCCGGAAACAAATGGGCGCTTTTACGGCCTGATGAAGCTGCAGCTGATGCTGGCCGTGAAGAAGCCGCACGCCGGTAGCCGGGACTGGAAGGCACAGGAGGCGTGCTGCGATGGAGCAGGGTCTCTCAGGTTCGCTCGGCAATGCTGGAGGGCGAGAGCGTTAATTTAAGGCCGCCTGGAAGCCACGGGCCAGCTGGAGAGCCGGCGCGTCACAGGGGATTCCCCAGTGACGCGGGCCGATGCTCTGTGGTTGCGCCGATCTCAGGGGCCTGTTGCAGCCGAAACCGGCTGAAGCCCGGCCGTTCCCTAGTGAGGAGGGGCGGTCGCGCAGGCCGATGTGCCGCCGAGTGGACCGCCAACGCTCGCCCTCACTAAGGGACGCTCCCAAGGGGCAGACAAGTGTCTGTGGGCCCAATTAAGGGAGCTAGGCTTCTGCGGTGGTGGTTATTGTCACAGTCTCTCTCCTGCGGAAGTGGCAAGGGCCACCCTGGCTGCTGGTCACCCAAGCGCCTGGCTTCTGTGACAGATGAAAAACAGGAATGCCAGGCCGCAATGTGAGGAAATCAGCCAGCCACCTAAGGTGGCAGTAGGCCGTGGACTAGGCCAAAGCCTGTCCAGAGGCTCCCAACACCACCTATGGATGGGGTAGATGGGAATCACTCACATTCAAGAAGTCTTGATAGATGAATTCGAGATAATAGAAGTTAGACAGTAGATCAATAGAAGGTGATAAAACTGCGAAGTTGGGGAGAAACAATCCTAGGCCTAAGACTGAGTCGAAAGAGGGGGATTATGGCACAGTGACAGCTTTTATATGAGGTCAGACTCAGTCCTGATTGGCTGATGGATGAGGTCATCCCAATCTTGGAGGCTAGCGCCACCCACTATGGAGAATATGACTTCAGCAACAGAGTGGTTAATGCCTGGAACTTACTACCTGACTCTGTAGTTACATCCCCAAATCCCCAAAATTTTAATCTTAAACTGTCTACTGTTGACCTCACCTCATTCCTAAGAGGTATGTAAGAGGCGTGCATAAGCGCACCAGCGTGCCTACCATCCCTGTCCAAATATTCCCTTTTATTTGTACCCATTTTATGTATTCAAATAATGTTATACTTATGTATATTATCAAATACGTACTTGACAAAATAAATAAATAAATAAAATAAACTTCTTTGAACAGTTCCTAGCAAGATAATCGGTGCTTGGAACAAAGAATGCATTTAGTGCCAAAGTACAATAGCATAAAAGAATGAATGTCAGAACTTCACAGAACCCATTATGAAATTGTGAAATGTTACAACTCCTTTGCTGTCTATGAAACACTTCATTTCCTTTGCCTTCTAAAACATCATTATGTTTCAGTCAGGGGTGGGTTCCAAATTTTTTTACTACCGCTCTGTGGCCATGGCTATTTTGTGGGTGTGGCTTGATGGTCATGTGATTGTGGGCATGGCTTCGTAGTCATGTGACTGGGTGAGAGTGGTTTGGCAGTCATGTGACTGGGTGGGAGTGGCTTTGCAGTCATGTG
This sequence comes from Diadophis punctatus similis, assembly GCA_023053685.1. Classification (NCBI taxonomy): domain Eukaryota; kingdom Metazoa; phylum Chordata; class Lepidosauria; order Squamata; family Dipsadidae; genus Diadophis; species Diadophis punctatus. Next base: position 35,370,817 of record JALIGW010000001.1, on the reverse strand, counting down.
ACTGGGTGGGGATTGCTGGGTGGTGATGTGACTGGGTGGTCATGTGACTGGGTGGGCGTGTCCAACTTGACATCATTCACATCAAGGGTTTGGGTTAGGGTGCCTGGCCTCTCCTCACCTCAAAGGCCTCAACGAGATACAATTTCCCTGTCTATTTACTACTACTGAACATCCAAAATATACTATTTAATCCTATTTATATATATGCCATATGTGTACATACATATTACACACAGGCACACAAAAAGATACATTATCTTCTATATATACTGTATGTGTATGTACACACACACACACACATATAGCTCTTCTAAAACTACACATTTAACCTCACTTACTGCATTTGGAAAAACACACCCAGAGTCCACTTTCTGCCACACATTTAACCATAACTTCTGTACATTAGAACATTACACATGCCTTCAGATGTTCTTCCCTAGCTTGCACATCACTGTTAGAGCCAAGAAATGTCATGGATTGAGTAAAATGGGGTGAAATTCACTTAACAACGCTCTTGCTTAGCAACCAAAATGTTGGGCTCAATTGTGGTCATAAGGTTTTCTTTCTTTCTTTCTTTCCTCCCCTTTTCTTTCGTTCTTTCCTTTCCTTTCCTCCTTTCCTTTCCTTTCCTTTCCTTTCCTTATATATCTATCATCTATCATCTATCAATATCTTATCTATATCTATATATCTCTATCACTATCATCATCTCTATCATCATCTCTCTATATCTCTCATCTATCTATCTATCTATCTATCTATCTATCTATCTATCTATCTATCTATCTATCTATCTATCTATCATCTATCTATCATCTATCTATTTTCCAGAGTTATATTGCAACACATACAGGTTCAAATCTGGCACAGAAAAGACACAGATCGTTGTTTTTCCAGTCACCCACCCCAAAAAAACCCACCAAAAAACAGCAAGCAATATTAAACAGCCTGGGAAAATGCTTGTGTGAACACGAAGGCTGCATTGTGCCGTACCTCTGCAGCCTGCAAATTAAGAAGGCCAGCAGCAACAGTGGGGGTGGAGTTTGCTTGGGCTGTCCGCCATCCTGGAACCACACTGCACACGGGGGAGTTTTCCAGCATGGCGCAGTTTCGGGATGGCGGAGAGTTTGCTTGGGAGAGCCAGCGGCGGCGATTGCTTGGGAGAGGCCAAGGAAGCTGTCGGCCATCCCAGAACCACGCTGCGTGCTGGGAAGTATCATTTCTTGTACCAAAGGCTATGGAAATCACGTTCAAACACAACTCACTGTGTGTTTCCATTGAAGTTTGAACCTGAACCTGAAGCTACAAAAGCAGAACAAGTCAATGATGAAGAGGATTTCTCTATCCATCTTCTATCAACACAGTTAGTGCTACATTTTCTTTCAACCTTCAGGTATCATATAGCACTTTCTCCAGATTTGCAAATCTCTATTATATCCAGTGTTTTCCATATGTATTAGAAGAGAAAAATTACTCTCACAGACACTTAAGATTTTTACTTTCAGGTTATGCATATGTAAGCAATTTTGCTTGGTGCTTAGTAGTCCAAAGATCTTTCTTGCGATCATGCTTTGTATCTCATCCCTGTATATAAAAAATGTGCTGAATATGCTATTAAATAGACCTAAGCAAAACAACTTACAAAAGGAGGGAATGGAAAGCTAAAGCAGAGAGAGAGAGAGAGAGAGAGAGAGAGAGAGAGAGAGAGAGAGAGAGAGAGAGAGAGAGAGAGAGAGAGAGAGAGAGAGAGAGAGAGAGAGAGAGAGAGAGAATGCCTTGCTATTATCAATTAGTTTAGGTCTCTAGACTAAGTACAATGTAGAATCTTGAAGAAGTTTACAAATGTCATCTCAGAATTCATTCCTGTGATTTTTGAGAAAGTATGGAGGACACGAGTACTGGAGAAGAAGAAAGGAAAAGGAAAAAGGAAACATCTTAACTACAGACCAATTGGGCAAATCACTGGAACAACTTATTAAACAGTTGGTTGAGGTGTGCTTAGAAAAGAAAGCATTTTTGGCAGGAAACAATGAGTTCATTGAAAAATAAACATGGTTAAATCAATCTTAACTTTTTTTGATAGCATGATTAGTTTAATTTACCATAGGAATGAGGCGGACTTCTTGATTTCAACAAAGTGGTTGATAAAGCTGCTGAGATTTGTACAGAAGGTTACAAAATATGGGGGAGATTATAATACCATTAGTTAAACATAGGTTAAATTGAACAATCATTTTCAATGTACATCAATGCTTTCAAATCTAGCTGCAGAGAAGTGTCGAATGGCATACTACAAAGGCCCATTATAGACTCTGTGCCATCTCATGTATTTATAAATGATTTGGATGAGAAAAGATGGTAAGAAAAGATGGTTATCAAATTTGGAAAATGACAAAGGAGGATAGCAAACATCTTAGAAAACGGTATTAAGATTGAGGAGGTTTTTTGACAAGCTGGAATAATGGGCAGAAATTAACAATATTTCAACAGGCAAAAATATAAAGAGCTGCAACTGCATAAGAAAAATCAAAAGAATGAATATTGGTTTATCATTTATATACCATTGGGATGTGTACTAATTTACATACAATGCCTTCAATATCATGACTGGATAATGTTTTCCACCACCTTTCTTTCAGGATTCAGACTTAGGTTGATGGGTCACATCTTGGTGATATTCTCAAATAAGTCATTTTCGCTCTGGATACACTAGTAATCAAAATGTTGACTTAATGTAAGTCTTTATATCTATTAGGGTCCTTTAAAGAAAAGGAAAAATGGTAAAATAATAAAAAGGTACTTTTTATTGGCATTTTCAAATAACCATTCAAATGCTTATTGACAGACTAGATTTTATTGAAAAAGGATACCATTTCTAATGAAACACCAGCTGCAGAAATAATTGTGATTCCAGTCTTTTCTATGTTAACAATACAGTTAATTCATAAAGTGATTGCCAAGGAGCTGAGAGGTTCAGTGCCAACTGAAAAAGCAACAGCTGCAATAATCAAAACGCTGCCTTGTCCACTAAATGGTGACGTGAATAAAGGGCGTACATGTTTCCAGGTTTCCTTAAAGGAAGGAAAGCCCTCCAAATCTTTGTGGGCCTAAGTATAGCAAAATTATTTTTTGTTTATTCTCCAAATTCCCATGTGAATATCAGACAAACTGTTCCATCAAGAAAAAAGGTGTGATAACACTTCTCAGTTAAGCCAAGGCAAGCAAATATGTGGAATATTTCAGCTAACTATATATTCACAAAATGTATTCAACTTAATGTGTGCCCGTACAGAAGAAATAAATTTTGCATAATCAAGTGAGGAAGTACCTGTTACATGGTGACATAGTGAATAAAGTATGATTACGCCTCACTTCCCACGAATGGTGAGACGTGATATCTAACAGTAATGAAGTATGTCTCCAAGAAATTACCATAATCTCAATGACCTAGTTGGGGGTGTGGGACAAGGGTGCTAACTTCCTACTGGGTGGGAAACTGGGGGAATGTCAGATTCGGGTTTCCCTTGGATGTGCCAACATGGCTTCAGCAATAAATTGGAACTTTGAGGAATACTTTGCCTTGGACTCTGATTTACGCTTGAATGCTATTTGGAACCCTGACACTCAGAGACAGCATACTACTTCTGTGAATCTTGATTCAGAGTTATTTGTATGCCACAGAAGGCAGGAATCAGAAATCAAACCTCAAGTTAGAACCACACAATATGATCCAAATAGTTGGTACAGAATGCAGCTGCGCGAGCTGTAGTGGGTGTACCAAGATACACCCACGTAACACCTCTCCTTCGCCAGCTGCATTGGCTACCAATTAGTCTCCGGTTGCAATTTAAGGTGTTGGTCGTTACCTTTAAAGCCCTACATGGCTCAGGGCCAGGTTACCTGCGGGACCGCATCCTACCACATACCTCCCTAAGACCGGTTAGGTCCCACAGAGAGGGCCTCCTCCGGGTCCCGTCGGCCAAACAATGCCGACTGGCGGGGCCTAGGTGGAGGGCCTTCTCTGTGGGAGCCCCGTCCCTCTGGAACCAACTTCCACCAGAGATTCGGACCATCCCCACCCTGCTGGCCTTCCGTAAAGCCTTAAAAACATGGCTCTTCCGGCAGATGGGGTGAATAGGATAATCAGATTCCCCCTGAATGTTGTGTTTATAATGTTTTTCTTTTTAATTATATTTTAATTTAAATTATGATTACTGTTTTTATATGTACGCTTCTTATTCATGTTGTACGCCGCCCTGAGTCCCACGGGATTGGGCGGCCTATAAGAGCGTCTAAATAAAATAAAATAAATAAATAAATAATAGGCCAAATATTAATAAGGACTATTAAAACCAAAGTAAAATCCCAGCCTGGAAGAGAAGCCTTTGCTGCCCATCCTCTTGGAAGCTAGTAGCAATTCTGTTTAGGTAGCTTTTAATAGGATAGTTTGGTTCTTGGCATTCTCAGAGTTTTCTTTTCTTCTTAGAGATGATTCACTACCAGGCTAAGTAACATAATAAATGCAAGGGAAGTAACGTTTGCTTGATGTTTTTATGGTAGCTTGTTCATTTAGCTTCGACTGGATCATTATATCTTCCTCAATTGCCCTTTGAATGGGTTTTGGCTTCTTCCTTAATTATTCCTTCTTCATCATAAGCCTATTAACCAACACCTGGGAAAGTAAGAACCAGAACTAGATAAACAAGAACAGTTAAGGGTTGGAGGACAAACTACCATATATAATCTGCAAGCAATAAACTTATAAACAATCATGTATAAATAGTATGCACTGTTGATGTTATCCAGCTTCTTAAGGAAATATCTGCAAAAAAGAGAAGCAAGCTCAGGGAATATCAAGAACCCAACAAGTCAATCCTGAGGATATTCCCCACTTTGAGAAGATCAGATGTTCCAAGAATCAAATGGTATTCTGAAATTATAATTGTGGTCTAACAGCTCCTGTAGAAATTTATGCAGGGAGCAGTTTCTTGATGAATCTCACTTTGTGTATAATCGATTTATCTGTAAATATATGCAAACATTATAAAGTGTCATTAATTTCCAGTGATTACATTAAACACTCTGAGTGAACACTTGCACACCTAAATGAAGACTTTTCAAAGAATTTCCAGCTGTTCAGAAGATATAATTCTACATACAAGAAAGGGGAGGGGTCTATAAATTAGTTTTCTATCATCATATTGTTTTAAATGGCTTGGAGCTTTGCCTGCTCCAATATCAGCCTGCTGTGTATTTAGATCATCTGCCTTCTCCAGATGCCTTTCTATTTGAAAAGCAGTTGTACAAACTAGCTCAAATATATGCATTCTATCTATATATATAAATGCGAAAAACACGCAGAATCACGAAATCCAACCGTAAAGCCTACAAACTTGAAATTTGGCATGTATGTTTCTCTTGGCTTCTAGGTGCTCACTAAGAAAGGATTTTTCGAAATGACCATCAGATCATTAGTATTTCTTATATTATTATTAACATGCTCTGATGCTAAGGAGTTAGATGTTCTATTCCCTCTCCCCACCTGAAAAGAACTCTGTTCCAACTGCCACTTGGGCGTGGCCAGTGCGTGACTCATCCGGCCTGCAGGCAGGGAGTTTGGAGAGGCCTCTGTGGGGCAAGTCTGAGGAAGAGAAGGGGATAAGATAGGAGAGGACTCTGTGGGGCAAGCCTGAGGGAGAGAAGGAGATAAGATAGGAGAAGCCTCTGTGGGGCAAGCCTGAGGGAGAGAAGGGGATAAGATAGGAGAGGCCTCTGTGGGGCAAGCCTGAGGGAGAGAAGGGGATAAGATAGGAGAGGCCTCTGTGGGGCAAGCCTGAAGGAGAGAAGGGGATAGGAGAAGATCAATGGGGCCAGCCTGAGAGAGAGAAGGGGGAGAGGAGAGGAGAGGTTTCTTTGGGGCAAGCCTGAGGAGAGAAGGGGACAAGCTCGATCACATAGTTTCGTAGCAGAGCACGGGTATTCAGCTAGTATTGTATAACATGATTACAGATACAGAAAATTTCTAGTACCCCTGCCTTTTAGCCTTCCAAAATGCTATCCAAGTTAGCAGGAATAGCCAACACTCCGGAAGATAGGCTTAAGATACAGAAGGATCTTGACAGACTTAAAACATCGGGCGCTATCAAAAAAAAATGAAATTCAATGGTGAAAAAAGTAAGGTTCTACATTTAGGCAAGAAAAACAAAATGCACAGATACAGTATATGTGGTACCTCACTCAATAGTAGTAATTGTGAGAGGGATCTTGGAGTCCTAATGGACAGCCATTTAAATATGAGCCAGCAGTGTGAAGCAGCTGCCAAAAACGCCAACACAGTTCTATTCTGCATAAACAGAGGGATAGAATCAAGATCACATGAAGTGTTAATACCACTTTATAATGCCTTGGTAAGGCCACATTTGGAATACTGCATCCAATTTTGGTCGCCATGATGTAAAAAAGATGTGGAGTCTCTAGAAAGAGTGCAGAGAAGAGCAACAAAGATGATTAGGGGACTGGAGGCTAAAACATATGAAGAACGGTTGCTGGAACTGGGTATGTCTAGTCTGATGAAAAGAAGAACTAGGGGAGACATGATAGCAGTTTTCCAATATCTCAGGGGCTGCCACAAAGAAGAGGGAGTCAAGCTATTCTCCAAAGCTCCTGAGGGTAGGACAAGAAGCAATAGGTGGAAACTAATCAAGGGGAGAAGCAACTTAGAACTAAGGGGAAATTTCCTGACAGTTAGAACAATTAATCAGTGGAACAGCTTGCCTCCAGAAGTTGTGAATGCTCCAACACTGGAAGTTTTAAGAAGATATTGGATATCCATTTGTCTGAAGTGGTATAGGGTTTCCTGCCTAAACAGGGGGTTGGACTTGAATTCCTCCAAGGTCCCTTCCAATTCTGTTACTCTGTTAATTTCAGCCTTACCACTAAATTGTTATTTAAATTAAGCCACCCAGTTGTCATAGAATTTCAGATAATAATATTTTAAATGGAAAAGAGTCAAGATATTTCTAATCTATTTTATTTTCTTTCTCTTCTCTCATTGACATTTATATTGACACGCAAGATAATAAAGTCATTAAATTATTATAATTTCCATGAAATCCATTATTAAGACATTGTGGTACAGATTTTATATTCTTCCCCATGACATTATTTTGGAACAGATCTTGAGGGCTTAAAAACATTATTCTTTTTTTAATTTTAAAATATGTGTCTAAATTGCAATCGATACACTACTTTCCCTTAATAAAGTAGATGAGCTGTAAGAATGTCATTTCAGTGACTCAAATCTATTTGAAAAATGCTTGAATATTCAAGTTGGTCTGTCTTCACCACTTTGGCTGAAATGACATTTTCAAAAATGTTATCAGGAATCCTATGTCTTGTACTTCTGTTTAAGAAGAACTAATAACATAGCACTGAAGGCAGGAGGAGGACTGTAATTCAATTTAAATAATGAAATACTTTCTCTTTGTGGTGGACAGATTGAAATTATATGTCCTGCTTACAAATGCCAGCATTTCTAGAAAATGCATCTTAAAAAACATTTTTGAAGATAGCTGGTAAGTTATAAGCAAGTGATTGCTGGAGGATGAGTCATCCCATTTAGCTGACTTATGGATTTTATTGATCCATTTATTTCATTTCAATTTTTAAAGTATCCAATCACAAACCGCTCAGGATATAGAAAGCCAAGGGGGCTTTAAAATCATGATCTATTAAATTAACCAACTGAAATTTTCCTTTAAATTATCAAAAACTATATTGTGACTCTAGTACAATATAAAATAAACCTCATTTTAGAAAACAAAACAAAAAAAATTAAAATAGGACTGATGGAAAACTGATTTACTCCTATTGAATCAGTCATTTGGACTAATGAAAACAAGCATTATCTGCTGATTGGCAACAAACTTCAAAGTTTGACATCACATCACTAATAGCTGTGAGCCTTTTAGTGGAAAATGCCAAGAGCTAAATTTAGGATCTTCAGCACCCAAAGCATGAGTTGTGTTATCTCTGTGAATAAATTGCACTGTTTATTGAAAGAAAAAAACAAGTGATTCATGATATGACTTTCTTCCATTCTGTTCAAAAGCTAACAACTCTTAAGAGAAAATAGGATGCTGAGATGGGGCAGCTGCTGAAAGCTGAGGGAAAAAAGATTTTGAAAATATATAGCAAACAGTTATTTATCTGAATTAGATTCATAAGTATATTTATAGGCACATATCAGTAGTGGGTTCTAAATTAGGTTGCTACCAGTTTGCACGCACACTCGCACGCTCACATGATGCTTCTGCGCATGCGCAGAAGCGTCCTGGGCAGGTGGGCGGAGCCTCCCGCCACCGCTGCTACCAGTTCACAGAACCGGGCCGAACCGGGAGCAACCCATCGCTGGCACCATATGTGTGGGGGATATATCTTTCCTTATTAGTAAGATCAGGCTATTAATTGCTTCTCAGCTATGGCTATATCAGAATAAAGAAATATATCCATTAGCACCAATAGGAATTTGTTTCTCTGTATTCCAAGCACATGGTAGAAGAACACATTTTGACATAAGCCTCTTAGTCATATATGCACTCTTGCGATAAGCAACCAGTCCCACCATAGGCCCACTGATAATTAAGTTACTCAAAATGGGATGTGCGCACTATGTTTTATTATTAAATCTACTTTGGCCCCACAAATTCTGCTCCAAGGATCCTAGATAGAATGAGACGTTGTACTCACCTGAGACGTCCATTCTCGTCCGGTGGAGCTAGCCGCCAAGATTGGGTATTGGCACAGCCTTCCAGCCAATAGAGACTGAGTCTGGAAAAGTATAAATAGTGGCTCTAGGCCCTGGTTCCCCCGCTTTTGATGAGGAACGAATGCCAGACTCGATGTGCCGAAAAAAACTGCAACAACTTTATTGACCATATAGGTTAATATAACAAATCAACCCTGCAGAGCAGTACACCTAACTACCTGAAACTAACTACCTACGATTTGAGAATGCAGTCCATAAGCTAGGGCCTAAATACCTAATGACTCATAGAAGCAAAAAAACCATCGTCCAGCCAGAAAAACACAGGGAGGGACTTGGCGGCTAGCTCCACCGGACGAGAATGGACGTCTCAGGTGAGTACAACGTCTCATTCTCCATCCTGGGTGGAGCTAGCCTCCAAGATTGGGACATACCAAAGTACTTCAGTCCCCAGGGAGGGCGTCCTGATTCTGGCTGGGGCCACCACCCTCCAGAGTTACCTGTTCCAGCACTCTTCGCCCAAAGTCTGCCTCCTGAGAGGCGAAAGCGTCCAATCTGTAGTGCCGGACAAATGGCGTTGGAGAAGCCCAAGTGGCCGCTCGACAAACCTCCTCGATGGAGGCCCTCGTGTTCCAGGCCGCAGTGGTGGCTGCACTGCGCGTGGAATGGGCCGTAATCCTGGTGGGTCGTGGCAGAGAAAGGTGGTCATAGGCAACAGTAATGACAGTGCGAATCCACCGACCCACCATGACAGAGGAAGCTTTCCTCCCCAAGGAGTTGTTGTGGAAAGAGACAAACAAGGCCTCGGTTTTGCGAATGGCAGAGGTCCTTTGAATGTAAATGTCCAGTGCCCGCCTCACGTCCAGGAGGTGCCACTGCTTCTCAATGTCAGAAGACGGAGTGGGGTAAAAGGAGGGTAATACAATCTCCTGGGCCCGGTGGAAATATGAGTTCACCTTTGGGAGAAAGGTGGGGTCCAATCGCAAGACCACCCTATCTTGGTGGAAAACGCAAAGGTCACTCCTGATAGAAAGGGCCGCCAGTTCAGAAATGCGGCGGGCAGAAGTAACTGCTACCAGGAATACCACTTTGTATGACAGGTAATCTAGAGGAATGGAGTCCAAAGGTTCAAACACACCCCCTGTGAGTGCTGATAACACCTTGGTCAAATCCCAGGTGGGGTACCTGTGTATCACTGGGGGGCATCGATTGACAGCTCCCTTCAGGAACCTGGAGATCAGGGGATGGGCTGAGAGTGTCCCCAGGGACGGACAGGATAGGACCGTTGACAAGGCGGCTACCTGACGTCTGAGAGTGCTAGGGGAAAGCCCCTTGGCCAGCCCCTGACGGAGAAATTGCAAGACATTTATGATTGACAGATCTAATGGGGAATGCCCTTCCCTGGCACACCAGGAGCAGAAAGCTCTCCAGGAGGCAGCATAAATTCTTTGTGTGGACGGCCTGCGGGAGTCCAGTAAGACCTCCAAGACGTCCTCAGGGACCCGGCGGCTCCTCAGAGTGAGCCGCTCAAGTGCCAGGCGGTCAGTTGCAGCCAGTGAGGTTCTGGATGCTGCACTGACCCCTGCACAAGCGACCACTCTGTCGGAGGGATCCTCCATGGGGGGGAGATCGACAGGGAGACCAGGTCGGCGTACCAAGCTCTCCTTGGCCAGTTGGGCGCCAGAAGGACCATCTCGGCTCTCTCCTCCAACAATTTCCGGATGACCTGCGGAATGATGGGGATTGGAGGAAAAGCATAAAGCAAACCTCGGGGCCACCGACAGCGGAGGGCATCAGCCCCTTCCGCCCCCTGCAAATGGTATCTAGACATGAACCTGGACAACTGTGCGTTGCCAGGGGTGGCAAATAGATCTATCACTGGCTGACCAAATCGATCCACTAGCTGGCGGAATAGCTTGGGATGCAGGCTCCATTCTGAATTGTCTATTTGGTTTCGGCTAAGCCAGTCTGCCGTGTCATTATCTACCCCTGAGATATGCTCTGCCTCAAGTGACAACAGGTGGCGTTCTGCCCAGAGGCCGAGTTGCATGGCCTCAGTCATCAGCTGGCCAGACATGGTCCCCCCGTGCCTATTAATGTGTGCCTTGGTGGCCACATTGTCCGTGAGGACCAGGACGTGAGAATTTTCTATGAGAGGGCGAAATTGTTGCAGAGCTAGGGAGACCGCTCTCAACTCCAGGATATTAATGCTAAGGGTCGCCTCAGATTGCAACCATATGCCCTGCGCCACCAAGGAGTCTGCGTGGGCCCCCCACCCCGACAGGCTAGCATCAGTGGTGACAACAATCTGTTGTGGGGGGAGGAAACAGGTGCCCCTGTGAATCGCAGACGTGGTCCACCATTTTAATGACTCCCTGATGGAGGCCTGAGGCCTTACCTTCGTAGGGGCGTTTGCTCGACCCTGACGTTGGTAGGGGAGAAGGAGCCATTGAAGGTCCCTGGAGTGTAGGTGTGCCCATGGGACTATATGGATAGCTGAAATCATCTTCCCCAGGAGGGAAGACAGCAGGTTCAGCGGAACTAAAGTTTGCCTCAGAACTTGCTGGGTTAAGGCCAATAGGCTGTCTCTCCGTTCCTGGGACAGATACACCTTACACTCCAGGGAGTCAATGATCGCCCCCAGATGGACGATCCTGGTAGATGGGATAAGCTGGCTCTTGGGTCGATTGACCAGGAAGCCAAGGTGGTCAAGGGTGGTAAGCACTACCTGAACATCTCTCTCAGCCTGAGAAGGAGAGGCTGAGGAGATGAGAATATCGGCCAGGTAGCACTGGATCCTGATGGTAATGGACCTGAGGTGAGCGGTCAAGGCCGCCAAGACCTTAGTGAAAACCCTTGGCGCTGAGGACAGGCCAAAGGGGAGCGCCCCATATTCATAATGCACCCCTGCATAGCAAAACCGCAAGTACTGGCGGTGAGATGGCCAAATTGGGATGTGGAGGTAAGCCTCCGAGAGATCTATGGATGACAGTAGATCTCCCTTCCTAATACTTGCCAGAATTGACTGCAGGGTGTGCATTTTGAATTTCTTGTGGACTATGTACCTATTGAGGCGCTTAAGGTCCAATATTGCTCTCCACCCTCCCGAGGATTTGGGCACTACAAACAAAATGGAGTAGAAGCCCTGCCCCTGCTGGTTCTCAGGCACCTGATGGATGGCTCGAATGTCCAACAGGTGCTGGATGGCCTGATTCATGAGAACGCGTTTTTGTGGATTTGAAGACAGAGGGCATCGCAGAAAGAACCTTGGGGGGGGGTGGAGAGAAACTCCAGAGAAAGACCTGACTTCAGGGTTTGGCAAACCCATGCGTCATTGGTGATTTCCTCCCATCGGCTGGCATAGAGTGCCAGACGACCCCCTATGGGAGGAACAGCCGGAGAATTATTTATTCCGGCGGAAGGGGCGACCACCGGCCCCTTTAAAGGGCCGTTTGAATTGGTTGCCCCGGAACGGCCTGTCAGAAGAAGATCTCTGACGTGAGCCGAACTGGCCCTGGGTCTGCCCTTGGAAGTTGGACTGAGATGGCCCCTGGAATCTATTACTACCTTGGTAAGCCCCTCGGGAGCTTCTCCTGGGGAAGGAGGTGGAACGGGAAGGGCCCTTACGGCTAGTAGAAGGAAGGACCTTCTTCTTATCTTTTGTTTCTACCAGTATGCGGTTAAGTGGCTCACCAAAAAGCGCCTGGCTTGCTACGGGGCTAGAGGCTAGCTTCCATTTATACTTTGCGTCAGTTTGCCAACTGCGCAGCCAGGCTAGACGCCGGGCCACCACCGCTGACGCCATGGTCCTTGCTGCGAAGCGGGCAGATTGTAACGTGGCGTCAGATGTAAATTGGGCCGCTGCCAGGAGCTTATTGAGGTCCTGGTGGGCCCGAAGATCAGAAGGCGGCAGGTGGTCCTGGAGAGCGTAGAGCCACTTGACGGTCGTACGACAGAAGAAGGAAGCGGTGGAAGAAGCTCGCAACGCCCATGCGGCCGACTGGTGCGTCCTCTGGAGAGTCGCCTCTGTTCTTCGGTCCTCCGGGCGAAGAAGGTCCTCTGGCTCCCCTGGCATCTGACCGTTGGAGAATAGGGTCAGGACCGGACTGTCCACGGGTGGCACTGTAAGGTGTTGGGCCAAAGCAGAGTCAACATTATAAAAGCGTTTATCAGTTGCATTGGACAGAGACCCAGATGTTGGGTTCCGCCACTGCTTCAGGACCTCCTCTACAAAGAGCTTTGGGGCCGGGACCACATCTGCCTGCGACGCCGTGGGCTCAAACATGGGGTCTGGTTCTGGTGTCTGATCAGAAACCCCGGACGGTGTGACCAAATTTGCCGTGGTTTTCGCCTTATGTAATAAGGATCTGAAGAGGGCAGGCTGAAAAAGTGCCGAGGAGACTGCAGGTTCTGGGCCCAAGTCCTCGTCATCCGACATGGCTAACTCAGGAAGGGTGATACCTAAATCTTCCTCCTGATCAGAGTCATCTTGGAGGTTAATCAGAGAATCAGAGGAGTCTTCCTCTTCCTCCTCCTCCTCCTCCTCAGGCTCAGGGCAGGATATATCCGCCATGCGCTGTTCTTGCGGGGGTTTTGCCGTAATTGTCTGATGTTTAGACGTTCCGGCCATAGCTCTGATGCCTGCCTCAATGCCCTGCCTAATTGCCATGTCAATCCTGTCCTGTACCGCCTTGGACTGGAGAGGGTCCTTGGCAGAGCTCTTAGCTGGAGCTGTCCCCTTGCGGGTCCCCTTCGGGCCCCAGACATCCGCCCTTGATTTGTGAAGGTTGGCATCGTCAATGGAGACGTTATCAGGGGACCGTGATTGTGGGTGCCTGGCTAAGGATTCCCTATCCTGTCTGCTGGCACCCCTGTCAGTTGGCAGTGGACCCTGCTTGTCTCTAGTGGTCCTGTCCCTGGCTGAAGGGCTAGGCGAATGAGGCCGGATGGGGGACTGGTCCCTCTCGGCTGAGGCCGCTCTGGCTGGTTCAGTCTGGTCAGTTTGCGGCCTTGGTGTCTTAGCCTTGGCCTTGCCAGAGCGATGACGTCTCTCAGTCATGCTGAGAAAGAAGGCTTGTCAAAGATAAGTTCCCAAAGTAAAAACTATTTTTTTCAGCAATGGGACACACTCAAAATGGCCGCTCAGAGAGGCCTTGGCCACACTCCACACTCAAAATGGCTGCCTAGGCCCAACCCACACCTAAAATGGCCGCCTAGCCTAATTTGAAATTCAAAATGGCCGCCGGCCACGAGTCACAGAGAAAAACGGCCGTCGTGAGCAGGAGAGGCCTTTGTGGAGGTCAGGCACTTAGCTGCGAGGTAAGCAAAGGCTGAGAGGCTCCAGCGAAGGTGGAGGGGGCACTGCCTGGATCGCTGTCAGCTTCGGAGGGAGAACGCGGCACTTTCAGGGCTCTGCTGCTCCCAGCTGTCAGTCGGCAATGGATAACGCTGTCAGACGGCAATTTGAAGCTCCGTCGGGCCTGGGCGTCGATCGCTTGTGCTAATCTAGCCCGGCGAGCGATCAGCTGGCGTTCGGAGGGTAGGAGGGGACTCAGATGGCTTGCGCCGATCCGGCCACGCTCCACAGGCTTCAAAGTAATTAGGCAGATGACAGAAGCCTCGTTATCGGTCCGGATGGCTTGCGCGAATCCAGCCGAGTAACGGGCGAGGCCTGCGGCTCTCCCGATCGCTTAGAAGTTTTTTTATGCAGTCAGCTGGGGATCGGGAGGCTCGCTGTCGGTGCGGACGGCTTGCGCGAGTCCGGCCGAACTAGAGAGAGACTTCAATGGAGTTTAGGCCCCTTGTGCTGTCGACTGGCCCCTCGGCTCTCCTTGCGATCAGCCACAAAACCAAACGGCCAGAATTGGACAGTCCAGGTCTCTCTATATTAGGGCACCTTGTGCCGGCCTCGCCTCAATGCCCAGGCGTGCGGTAGGCCACCGCCGGCCCCCTTGGCGCTGCGGGGCCCTTTCCCACTCCCTCACACAGCCAGTATAGTTTGATGAGAATTACAAAAATTATAAAATTATAAGAATTACCAAGATGATAAAAAATCAAAAGGTTGCACTGGGCCTTCGGCTGGAGGGGCGAGCGGCAGTCAGACTTGCGGCCGACTGCCTTCACCCAGGGTCATGCGATTATGACAGAAATTAACGCCTGGGGGGCTCGTACAGGGAAAGAAAAATATATAGGTTTAGTGGAATAGAAGAAAACAGTTATACTTGCAGTAATCGAGATGAGAAAAAAAGGCACAAGTCGTTGGCTAGACTGAGTCAAAAGAGGGGGAACCAGGGCCTAGAGCCACTATTTATACTTTTCCAGACTCAGTCTCTATTGGCTGGAAGGCTGTGCCAATACCCAATCTTGGCGGCTAGCTCCACCCAGGATGGAGAATTAAGAATGGTCCAATTTTAATTTGCTATTAGAAGATGTTGAGATTGGGTTGATGCATTATAGATGGAAACATGAGAGGATCAAACATTTTGATAGATGAATCATACTTTCTTTTGTTACTTCCCTTTTTTTTCCATTGGCATATGCATTCACTGCATCTTGTTTCCTCACTGCATCTTGTTTTTATTCCCTATAAAATAGCAAAATAAGTTTTGAACATAGTACCGTTACTTGTTTGAAAAATATATTTTAATATATTATATTTTAAAGCAAACATTGGATTCAATATTCAGATTTGCAAAATCCCATGTTTCAAATCCACACATTATTCCAAGCGGTTGTCTATTTCCAGGGGTCTCCAACCTTGGCAACTTTAAGACTTGTGGACTTCAACTCCCAGAATTCCTCAGCCAGCTTTGCTTAAAGTTGCCAAGGTTGGAGAGCACTGGTTCAACTTATTCAGTTATTATGTAACCAAAGTGACAAGGTTGAATCTTTCAAATATTTAACTGCACGAGTCCTTTGTTCACTGTACTATTTCCTGTCCTGAACTTGTCAGAATAAGAACTGTAATAAATTGCATTCAAGATCAGCCATCTCTCTGATTTGTCTTTATATTGACATCATGTGATGTAATTGTGAAGGCAGCTTAGAGTAAAAACAGGTCTCACTCAATGTCACCACTGAGGTTTTTCCAATAAGTTGATGTACAACATCTGTTTCACCTCTTTTTCAAAAATCTCCAGTTCCAGATCCTAACAATTCTGCAATGAACTTTAATGCCACAAGTTTCTTTCCAAGATTTGCAAAAACAGGTATATATTCTGTGCATATGGGGAATTTGGTCAATATCTCTAGGCCAGCAAGAGGCTTTTTAATTGCAGCTTCTTAACACTTTTCAGAAAAATCAGATAATGGGGCGCATGCCCTTAATTTTTTTCCTTTGACTAAAAAGTGAACTAGCCCTAAAACAATGACTTGCTACACAATGAACTATTTTATTCCTAATCTTGTTGAAGTGTTTCTCTTACCTTTATTTGAAGAAATATTCTAGAGACAGACATCAAATTTATATTCATTGATTTAAAGAAAATTACAGTGGTGCTAAACCAGAGATAGCTTTAAATATCAAAATTCATAATAATGCCGTTCTGAATATAACTGCATTATATAGACCAGTGATGGCGAACCTTTTTTTCCTCGGGTGCCGAAATAGTGCACGTGCGCGCTATTGCACGCGCATGTGTGCCCATACCCATAATTCAAAGCCCCTCACTTGACCCACCCTCCTGCACATGCGTGCATGACCCCCCCCACTCCCCGACTTCCAGTGGGCCCGGTGGGCCCATTTTTCGCCCACCCCAGGCTACAGAGGCTTTCTTGGAGCTTGGGGAGGGCAAAACCGCTCCCCCTGCCACCCTGGAGGCCCTCCGGAGGCTGAAATCGCCCTCCCAGAGCCTCTGTGTGAGCCAAAAATCAGCTGGCGGGCACGCACATGCGCATTGGAGCTGAGCTAGGGCAACGGCTCACGTGCCAGCAGATTTGGCTCCGCGTGCCACCTGTGGCACCCGTGCCATAGGTTCGCATCACTGATATAGACCAACCAAATACACTGGAATATGGGTACTGATAGCTGATTATAACATACAGTAAATTGTCACACAATCTTATGGCAGCAAATCAAGGTTAGGGATAAGCAGTATATTTTTAAAGGATTAAATATGAGAACTTTGAATCTGCAAGCATTGTTCATTAAATCAAAAAGCCATATTGTTTTGGTGCTACTTTTGAACCATAGCTGCAAAAATTAAACAATTCTATATATTCGGAGTAGGAATTGAGTGATGAGGCTAATGAACTAATAGAAACTCTGCATTAAGCTTGCTTTTCTTCACTAGAATCTAGTATCTAAAACATGGTAACTCTATACTTAGATCAACAAGATTGAAAGTTGAGAGAGATTTTCTGCTGGAAAAACTAGCATTTTGAGAGAATATGTATATAAGGTTAGACATTTGGCATTCAGTATGAATATCATGGTTTCCTATTTGCATTGTGAAGCAGCAGAACCATTTCCTTTGTAATTATGTGAACGTCAAAGTGATTGGCAGGGGAAACCGGCTGAGCTGCTTTGTGACAGCACACCTGCCTGCTTGGTCTTCTGTAGAATGAGGATCTGTCACCAGGTGGACAGTGGTTCTCAATCCTTAGCTCTCCAAAAGGTGGTTGCTATGGATACCACCTAAAGGCTGTCTTTGTTCAATACAAGGCAGACTTGATGCTTTAGAATCAGAATTAGGATGACATTGCATTCAGTTGAGGGAAATCTTTATTATGCAATCTGCCAATCCAGATATATTTGCTGGGTTGTTAAGGATGTATCAGTACAGGCCTTCTTGTTATTGAGAACGTTAGCTCCATGGCAGGCAATGAGCAATTCAGAATTGTAAATGGTGTTCCACTTTAGTTTCAATCTCCTTGAAGTTCTGAGCAAAATCTGGACACATAGTGGCATGTCTCAAGGAGCCACTGGGTTCACTTCACCTAATTCAAAAATCATGCTCCTTTTCCAATTACCTTGTAAGATATGATTGTGTCATATTTAGTTTTAGTCTGCAATTACAATCCTGCTATAGTACTGAGGTGAGCAGTCTTTTCATTGGTTGTGAGTCATGTTGAGCACTATTTAAGTTACTGAGGGCCGTAGCAGACAGGATAATGATGTATACCGAGTGAGATTACATCACAAAATTGAACATACTGGTAACTTAGCTTTGGTTAAGGTGGTGCCCTAATTTAGCATTTCTAAAATGATCCCATCTACCAAAAACATCCCGAATATCATTTTTTAACAAATAATTGGAAAAAAATACAGGATCCAAAGAAAGGGTACTCAAGCTAAGTATGGGCCTAGATTGTTGGTGGCAATATGCTGACTCTGTAAACTGCTTAGAGAGGGCTGTAAAAGCAGTATGAAGTGGTATATAAGTCTAAGTGCTATTGCTATGGCACTGATGCCTCAGGTTGTCTATACCAGCTGCTTTGGCAGCTGCTGTGAATGAAACAGAATGCTTGTGTTCATACCACCTGCTTAAACAAGTCAGCAAAAGGCCTAGCAGGTTTGATTTTATTGCATTTTAATTTAAATAAACACATTTAATTTTGGAGATAGGAGAGGGAACAATAACCCTAAAATTAAATTAACAAAATATTGTAATTCATTCTGTGCAGAGAGCCATGGAGATAGTCTTGAAAGGAATATTCAGAAGCTATTGGGAAGCCAAAGGGGCCAGAAACATTTCTTGAACCCTGAGAAAGGAGATCATTTTAGGAAGAGACTCAAATTGGCTCCTTCCTGATTCTTGGATTATAAGAGGGAAGGGTGGAAAAACACAATCACACTTGCAAGATTGTGTTAATATGACTTATCTCAATAAAGTTTAGTTATAACCTTCTTATGGAGTCTGTTCCCTGATATTAACAACCTCGGAGGACTTCCGGTTTTGGAGCGCTTCATCGCAGACATCCCTCGTTGGATGCCTTTCCGATCTTTGTTAAAAGCCGCCAGAACAGCTGTCTGGCGGCTTTAAAATCTCTTCCCCGGGCAAAGGGGAGAGATGAGAGCCTGACAGGAGGGGTAGAGCCCCCCCAGCGCCTTAGGAGCCATCTGGTAGGGCGCGAAGGGAGAGCTCCCCATGCAGCCTGTCTCCAGCTCCGAAGATCAGGAAACCTCTGCCTTTGCAGAGCTAGATGGAGTGACCAGCCGCTGCTTCAAAAATGGGATTTATAACTACATTTAAACTATAGAAGCAGACAGAGAGAAACAGGCGTGAGATGGGCAAGTACTGAAACCTCTTTTTTTCTTTTTTAATCAACTCCTGGGTAAGCTTTCACTTCGGCAAGGGAACAAAGGAAACAGAGTAACAATATGGCGATTGAGAAGTGAAAGTGACTTTCGTTTCCCCAGAGGCTTTTTTCTTTTTTCTCTTTCTCTCTCTCTTATGGAAACTTTTAACTTGGAAAAATGGTTTTTTCTTTCTCTGTCTCCTAACTCTGGATTAAAGTTATAATAGAAATATTTTCAATAATAAAAGACTATCTGATTTTTAAACTGGAAAGAACTTTAATCAGGCATCTGGCTTTCTTTCTTTTTTGTACTCTTTTGAAACACCAATGGCTTCAAAGTTTGGAAAGATTGTTTTGACTAAAAGAAATGACTATTCATCTGGATATATTTCTAAAATGCAACTTAACACTGAGCTAACACCTCCACAGCTTTTGACACCTGAAAATTTATTAAATAATTTAAAGATTATGAAACATGAACTTACTTTGGAATTTAACCAGAAAATAAGTGAGATAGACCATAAGATGCAGGCTGCTTTGAAGAATATGAATCAACAACTAAGATTTGATGTGTTAGAGGTTTGCAAAGGCTTAGCAACAAATATTGAAGTTTTGGCAGAACGTATTGAAACAAATAAACAAGCTTTGGCAACTTCGGTGAATTACATAGATAAAATCCAAAATGACATTGCAAATTTTGAAAAAGAGGTCTTAATGACTCAGTTCAGATCTATGGAAGTTGCTATAAGGATTAGAGGTTTGAAAGAAGGATTATATGAAAATTTAAAAGGCAGGATGGTTGACATATTGGATCAGGTGTCTGGAATTTCTAAAGCAGAATTGGCTACACAAATCGACAAAACATACAGAATCAACTCGTGGTACGCCAAACAAAAGCATTTACCAAGGGATATTGTCATATATTTTACCACAAGAGCTCTACGGAACAGAATTATACAAGCAACGTTTAACAATAATCTTATGGTGAATGGTCAGGAACTAAAGATTTGGAAAGAAATCCCCTCTAAAATGCTTAAAGCCAGGAAAAGCTATACTTTTTTGATTGATGAATTTAAGAGATTAAATTTACAATATAAATGGGAAGCGCCAGTTGGAGTAGCAGTGAAATTTTCTGGAAAAAGATACCGGCTCAACACGATAAAAAAAGCTACTGAATTTTATGTCAATGTTTTAAAGGCTGATATATCCAAGATCCCAGAGGAAGGATGTATGAAAATAAAAGAGGAGGAGGAGGGGAAGCCACCTTCGATGGATCAAAAAGAAATAGACTTAAAAATCCAAAAGGAGTGCCTGAATCAGATAGCTGGGGAAAAGGAGATGGAGGTTTGGGAGTAGACGGGAGACGACTCGACAAATTTGAATCAATTGAACTATTAAAAGATGAACTATCAAGATACAAAACGATGTGATGTTGAAATATATTGGATGGATAGAGACTAATATGATTGTATTTTATCTTTTCCCTATCTAATGATTACTTATGCAATATTTAGTTAAGTTTTATATAATTTTGAGGTTATTTTTAATGTTGATAATATTAGATATATATAGTTTGTTGAAGATTTGTTTATTGTTTATTCTTCTTTTATTTTCTTTTTTTGTTTATTGAAGTTAGTGAATTAATTTAGAATAATATTATCTTATTAATATTATGACGAAATTTAATATTTGATGATCACTTATGTAACATTTAGTTAAGTTTTATCTTAGAGGTTATTTCTAATGTCAATAATATTAGTTTAAGATTTGTGTATTTTATATTTAGTTATTACTTATGTAACATTTACCTTGTATAAGATAGAGGACTGAAGGGAGGAGGTAGGAGGTTTGTTTGTTTGTAGTGTTAAAGAGTTTTCTCTTTCTTTCTTTCTTTTTTTTATTCTCTTTCTTTTTTTTTTCTTCTCTCTTTTTTGTATCTTTACTATTGTATACAAATGCGATATATTAGTACTGTATAATTTGGAGTTGAAGTTTTTTTTAAAAGTAGTGTTCTTTTTTTCCTTTTTTCTTTTTCTTTTTATTAACAATTTAAACTTATTATTATGCCCTGTATTATCTCTGGGAAGTCCGGGGGGGAGGTGGGGAGGGAAGGGGGTGGGTTTGGGGGGGGGGAATAAAAATGTTTGTACTTTAGATTTAATATTTTGTTACCACTTATGTAAGTTTGTACTAATAAAACTTTTTTGAATAAAAAAAAAAAAACAACCTCGAAGGACTGACATTCTACCAAACATAAATGTGAGGAGAAAAAATAATTCAAGCAGAACAGTTGAAATGTATAAAATACTGTATTTTTTTTAAATATTGTATTTTATTCTATTAGAAAGAATATTTATACAAACAGGATATTAGAGAACTGGCCTTTTTGTCCTAAGCCCCTTAAAAGCAGTGTCAGAGTCAAATAAGAATGAAGGGGGAAACAGTTCTGAGATAATTTTCCAGAAAATAGATTGCAGTGTCACTTGCTACAATGCTACATTAATTAATAAACTGGAAATTGGTAAACTGCTCCTTGCTCAGGTTTTGTATTTTAACAGATAAAAGGAGCCTTTATTTAAGATACAGTAGAGGGGGAAAATAAAATATTCCTATGAATTCTGAGACTGTTATTACGTACTCCTACTTTTCCACATTTATAACATCATTGCTTCAAAGAATTTGAATTTTTGACCAACAGCAATACATGTTTATATTGATATTGATATTGATACTCACTGTAATGTACATAGTAAAACATTGGTTATTTCTTTGGGACAACCAAAACTTTGGCCAACCCTATACTAGCACTGGCAAAAAAAAAACAATACTGGATTGCTTCCTTAAAATGCACATTAAAAAAAAAGAGCTGGCAGCTGAAAACAAAGCAGAGATGTCAGATCCCCTGTTTATTTCTCCCCATCACAACCACCTTGAATGTTTTGCTTCCCAGAGGACAACTGCCTCCAATTCATATGGCAGCAGCTGCCACTGGAAGAAAAACATGACAAGTTTCAAAACATTTCTTTTCCTTCAGAGTTTTCAAATTATGAAGGACTATCTGAAATTGAAAGTCATCTTCATTCAGGTAAATACAGAAGAAAAAAGGAAAGTGATGCTGTGCTAGAAACAGACTGGTCAATATTACACAATAACTTATGCACACAGAATATTTCAGAGATGCAGAAAGGACCATCCTCATGTATTTCAAAAGTTCTCCATCTTGTGCCACAGAGCCTTCATTGCATAGGGTTTTCCAATTATTTTTCTAAGTTTCAAAGGAAGTGAGTTTGGGAATGTATAGTTGCACAACACCCAGAGATACATACCAATATCTAGATTGGATTCGATCTCATCATGTTTATCCTCTTCAACCTTTCCAGATTCATAGTTCTGGAAGAGATTTTAGATTAAGCCACCAGAAGAATATCCAACAAATGACATATATCAAGACTGAATAATGTTTTGTGACTGATGAAACTGCAAACTAGATATCTCGGCACTAAGCTTTGGGGAACAATGCTGAAAACCACAGAGATTGCTGGACTTAGATGATCAGAGCTTCCAAGAAACTCTTAGAGGCATGGCAAAACTGGAAAAAAAAGTGCTCACTGAAATTCATGATGTGTTCAGTGTATTTCAACTAATATTGCTCTGAAAAGAAGGTTTCCTAGAACATTATTTTTGTTGTGACCAGAGGGGCAAGATTTCACCAGACAGGCAATTCGGGTTCATGAAGTTTTGAACACAACTAAATGACAAAAAAACCTGCTTCTTTTGATTCTGCTGTGTTTCGTTTGCAGTGAAGGGAAATGCATTTTATTGCAGAGAAAAATGCCCATGAATAGTCCTGTCCACAAAGCTAAATCTTACTTGAATTGGCAAGCACAGCTGTGGAAGCCTCCAGAGCATCTAAAGCACTGTTTCTCAAACTTGGCATCATTAAGATATGTGGACTTCAACTCCCAGAATTCCCTAGGCACACATCTTAAAGCTGCCAACTTTGAGAAACACTGATCTAAAGTTTCCCTAAAGCAACTCCACCCTAGATTTCACATTTCTCAGTGCCTTACTCTATCAGGCACAGATGGTGTTAGAGTCACCTTGGGAGTTTTCTCTTCCACAACAGTAGTCTAACCACAGAAATTCTGTTAATTTTTTCCCCTTACTATTCAGTCCAAAGAAAAAGAACACTTTGTATAATAAGGAGTAAGGTTTACTTGCATCTAGTTATAAGGTGGAACAGAATGAATATGATGACTATTCTTTTTAATTGCCCAATTCTATCTCCAGCAGTTTGCAACTTCTCTGGCTTCCAATAGTGCTATTAAATCCCAAGAGAAGACATAAAGAAGAAACACTTCTGTTTTACTTTTCTTTTAACTAACTGTGCTACTGCCAGTGATAAAGAGGAATCCTTCCTTTGAGAAATTATTAAAGGTTTTCTCCTTTCTTTGGAAAATTTTAACACATCATCCATTTGATTTTTTTCTGTCCATAAATGTTGTGAAGGGTGGGGGGGGTTTGCAAATGATTTTTAACTTTATTTTATGTTAAACTATCTTGAAATTGTAGAGTCAAAGTCTCTTAAAGAGACTTTGACTCTACAATTTCAGCTGGGAAAGGCCAGCTGAAAGAATGTGGAATAGGAGTCTTATAGCGAATCTGCAAGTTGGAAGAAGAATTATCATTTTGAGAAGGTGTTTGTGAATGACCACTGAAGGAAAGACAGTGATGCATAGTATTCGATTTGATCTATATGTCTGCCCATCTCAACAAGTGACTGTAGCTGGTGAACAGAGTTAAAATAAAATAAAAACAATTGCAAACATTACAAAAGTTAAAATACACAGTGACCAAGCAACATAAACCCAAATTACTAGCCTAATTAGCTATATGACAGTTACAGTATGTCTGCTCCTTCGATGGCACACATTACATCTCTGTTCTCCATAGTGGGCGGAGCTAGCCTCCAAGAATGGGATGATCCAATCCATCAGCCAATCAGGACTGAGTCTGACTCTATAAAAACTGTCTCCCCGAAGGGATCCCCCTCTTTCGACTCAGTCCTAGGTCAAGGATTTGTGTCACCCCAACCTTGCAGGTTACCTCAACTACCTTCATCTCTCATCATTCTGTCTTCTCTTCAATCATCTTCTATCTGTGAGTGCTTCACTACCTCCCCAAGACCCTGTCTGGCTCAGTGGGGAGGATGCGAGTGTGGGCCCAAGCCCTTTTGACAGCCCTGCCAGCCTCCTGTCATTGCGACTGCGGCCTGTAGAATTTCGCTGTCTGTGGATTTCTGCTGCGGCCTGGCCACCAACACCCCCGGACTACAAGTCACTAAAGTCTAGCGCTTGTGACCACCGGCCAGGGCGGCTCTGCCGCTAACCGCTAGGAGTCTGAGGCCTCGTGTGACTGTCATCTACAACCGCTGAAGCCTCGCGCTTGTGCGGCCACTGCCTCACCTCCTCCCTTTCCGGCTCCAAGCTCCTTCAACGTGGGGCAGCCGGCACCGCCAGAAATCGTCTTCTCGCACTTCGTTGCCTTTGCTGGGCTTGTCAGCCTTCGCCGCGACTGCTGGGCCATCCTCTCATCATTTTTGGCGCGAACGGCCATTACAGCAGCAACCCAGCACAGTGGGAGGCTCCGCCCTCCAGCTGACGTTCGGGCAGCCTCCGGCGCATGCGCGCCAGCCACCTCTCCATCACAGCCGGCACGGACGAAAGAAGCCTCACCACCGCCGCCGAGCACAGCAGGAGGCACCCGATCAACAGCTGATGATCGGGTAGCCCCTTCGTGGCCGCGCCAGCCACCTCTCCGTCACAGCCGGCACCGACGAGAGAAGCCTCACCGCCGCCGCCAAGCACAGCAGGAGGCACCCAATCAACAGCTGATGATCGGGTAGCCCCTTCGCAGCCGCGCCTGCCGCTTCTCTGCCTACGCTTGCTCGCGCCAACGGCAGTTCTGGTCGCTCCTTCCCAAGATAGCTGTGCCGCAGGGAGGAAGAAAAGGAAAACACTACGGTGCCTCCCAATCGGCGCACGAGCTGTGTCTTCATGGCGGCAAGCTCCTAGACCGCGCTGCGCCCGCCCCCACTCCTCACAAAATTGATCCCAGGTCGGGATCTCCTTCCTGCCATTGCAACTGTCACAAGCCCTCACTGCTACCTTGGCCTGCAAACGGCCTACAGCACGCACATTTATACGTCACACCAGTGCAGGGGCTGTTATGTGATGAGCCACCCTACCGGGCTGAGGGGGCTCAGGACCTCCGGGCCATGGCCGCCAGCACGTCTCGCGCTGAAGGGGGGGCAACCCATCTACCAGCGATTGCTCTTAGCAACGGACTAATATTACGGTATCAACAAATGCCGTGCCTACTCCCTGTGACCCATCTAGCTCAAGGCCTCTCCCTTAAGGGAATTGAGCGGGGCCGAAGGATCGGTGGCGGCTATGGCCATCAATAGCACTAGCCGCATCACAGCTGAGGCAATTACGGCTCCCTTCCGTGCTGCGCACCGCCGCCTTTCACTCTCACTGGCCGAAGGCACTCGTGTCCCAGGGCGGCGCGTTAGCAAGGGGCGCTACAGTGAGATGGCGGCGCGTCGGTAGGTAGCGCCACAGTGCAAAATTGACCGGTCTCTCGTTACTCCCGTCACGCGCAGCCGCAATTCACGTTCCTGGCCTGAGGCACTCGAGGCTCATGGCAGCGCATTGGTAAGCGGTGCCTCGGCAGGAGTCTAGCCTTCTTTGCGCTACATCCGCTTGAGGGGGTTCCCCGTGGCTTGCCTGACTGCCACCATTCAATCAGCTGGCAGTCGGTTCTCGGGGCAGCTTGGCGCACACACGCACTGGCATCATATCGCTCCCTATTCCCTGCAACCCGATCAGCGGACAGCCGGCATTGGGGGGACATAGGCGTGCGCACGCACTGGCTTCATATCACTCCCGATTCTCGGGTGGCCTGCGGAAAACAAAGAGACTCCAAGGCCAGCTGCTGAGTCACGCGACGCATGAAACAGGACTCGCTAATGCGCCTCCCCTCCCCAGCAATCTGGGGGATGACCGACAGCATTCGCGGAGCAGCAGTTAGCCTCGCTACCAGCCCGTCATAGGGGGCGTTCCCATTGCCCCTGGCGCTTTGCATGGCTCCAGACAGTCAGGTCTTGGAGTTAAGTCCATGACGGCTTGCGCTGGAGCAAGAAGGAAGTTTTTTCATTGTCACAAGACTCCAACGACAACTGCCCCTGCTCCTCTGCCTCCCCACTGATTGTGCAACTGTCGCTCAAGCGGTCAGCAAGGGGCAGGTAGCACGTAAGCCCCTATAGGTACCAGCAGCTAAGGCTGCATTGGCCTTAGGAATTTTGCCCCCGCTGTGGCACGGATTTATCCGTCACAAGGGCTTGCTCATTTACTTATTCCGCCCATTGATTATTGGTGGAGATCATGACGGCCTCAGAGGCTCCTCCTGGGCCTCGAAGTCCGTAACAGGAGTCACGTGACGGAATAGGCCAGGGGATTGCACAGGCAGCTGGGGACTCGGGCGGGCAGCCTTCCTTTCAGTGATAGCCAGCAATGTTACACCGGCCATTAAGGCCTCCTTCTGGCCTCGGTAGCCATTTTCTCATGAGAATCGGTGCAAGGCGGCTTAATTCTACGTGCCTTTCCCCGGTGGAGCCGGCAACACCTGAACAGCATCGGAAGTTGGCCCTGGCGGCATCCCTCACTCTGCAGCCTCGGGGCCACGGCCTTCAGTAACCAGTCAGGTGCACCCGCCACTGCGGATGCCATCGGGCATGGAGTCATTGAACGGACATTGTCCAGGGACTCCGCTGCCTTGCCTTCATACCCTTTCACTGCTAAGGGTAAAATCACGGTCGCCGATGTCTCTCACCGGCTCACTATACGCAAGATGACATTCCTGATGTTGGCTTCATCCACCTGTACCACAGTGAGTGCTCCCAGGGACCAGACTGGGATGAGAACGGGTGCGTTTGCGGAGGCAGGCATTGTCTATCAAGACAAGCCTGCCCCAGTTCGGACCCTATCTGGGGATGGCCGTATACTGAGCGCAGAATAGTTTAATTAGCTCTCTACTGGTCTCCCTCTAATGGAAGGGAGTCTGGACGAGACCAGACCTTCTCTCGCACTCTGTCAGGTTGTCTGGCCTGATTTCTATTCCAATCCGCTGACCTCGTACTCGCCTCCTGCGGTCGTGAAGCCGGAACACCCCAGCTGGCCCCCTCCATGGGGTTCCTGAACTCCCCCCCCCCGCAGTTTGGGGTTGTGCCTGTGGCCTTATCGTCAGCAGAGGTCAGCACGCATCATGGGGCGGCTCTAGGACCAGGGTCCAGCACGCCATCAAAGGAAGGGTGCACCTACAATGACACCCCCGTTCGGACTTCGAGGGGTCGAATCCCGGCTGCAGAAGCTACAGGGCTGGTTAGAAACGGCTGCCATAGGCGCCTACAGCGGCCACAGGAACAGTGAGATCATTCCCGCCGCATCCGTCATTGGCCGGCTGCGGGACACCACGCAGTCCTCAGATGGGCGCCTGTGGTACGCTCTCAGCTTCCATAAGGGCAGCTCAGCTCACGGCAGTTGCCTCTATCCTCACTGAACGGCATGCTCCTTCCACTACTCTCATGGCAATCTCTCCTCATTCCACTCTGTTCCTTTTCCTGATGTCCCTCATACCATTCGCCTGGTATGACCCCTCCCTACCAGCCCCTGGGGAGGGTCAGGCCGACAACAGGGGTCACGCCCCACTGGGTGGACAGGGCTTGTCCCTTACAGAGGGACACCCTCCTTGAGGTTTGCCGCCGCTATTCAGTCCTAAGCCCCAGGGGCTGTCTCCTGGAGCACACCTCTGGTGGCCGGCTGACCAGCCATATCCCTACGGATCAAGGCTCGAGGGTCCTTCCAGATGGGCCTCTCTCAGTTGCTCCACTTGCGTCCCCGTATTGGGTCTGGCAGATCTTCATGAGCCAGATATTCACCATTGCTACATAATTCCACCATCTAGATGTCTCCTGGGGGTCAGCATATCCACACATTATGTTCTTGCTAGTGACTCCCTTGGGGGTGGTTGACGGGCACCGTTGGATCCTCAACGGCTCACCCTTTTAGATCCTTCCCACCTCCTCAGGACGCTCACCGGTCTGTCCTCTTGGTCGCAGTAGGCGAGACGGGTTCCTAGCGTTGGAGGTTCTTCCTCACGCTAATTTCGGAGCATTACACCGCATTTCGGCAGTGTCGAGTTCAGATTCTTGGGACCTCTACTTCCCTCATGGCCCACGCCCCATGGCTCGTTGATGATCCTAGGGCTTGGTTAGGGCCCTGGGGTCATTGGTGAGGATCTAAGGGTCTTCATACTTGGCAGTTTCCGACTTGTGGACCTCAACTCCCAGACTGTTCCCAGCCTCACTTGTTAGGGTCCGACCTCGTGGAGACCCTGACAGGCTCCCCACTCGAGTTCCGGGGGATCTGGACGGTCTTGACCGGTACGCCTTGAGTCATCACGGAGTGCCTTATTCCATCATACATACACTCCGTTCTTCCTGGCGGGCGTTACCGGAGTGCATTTACTTGTCCACGTGGCGGACCTTTTGTACTTGGTACTCCGCCTCTTTTCTCTGTCCAGTGGACCTACCGATCGTTGGCGTCATGCACTTCATGCAGGCAGGCTTGGACTAGGGCTTCGCGCCCAACACATTGCGTCACCAGATCGCGGCATTGTTCACCGTACCTACCTGTCATGCGGCCGAGCCGTTGTCAGCACACCCGTTGATACGACGCTGCTTGAAGGTGACCTCCGACATTATCCACCTGTGGTCCACAGGTACCCAACGTGGGATCTTCCATGGGTGCTTTCCACCCTAACCAAAGAACCTTACGGGCCCCTTCGCTCGGTGTCCTTGGGGCATCTGATCCACAAGGTAGCGTTCCGGGTGGCCATAACATTGGCACATCGGATATCGGAGCTGGCGGCCCTATCGGTCCACGTGGAAGTCTGCGTGTTCCACCCCGATAGGGTCGGGCTCCCTCTAGATCCGGCATTTCACCCAAAGGTCAATACCCTCTCCCACGGGACACAGGAATTGAGTTTGACCACATTTTGTGCCCAGCCCTCACCAGACTTGGAGCTCCAGAGGCACACCACTGATGTCCTGCGGACGATTAAGAATTACAACCTCCGAACTGCGTCTTTCAGGCGTTCGGAGGTGATGTTTGTCTACTTCCACCAGGCTTCGATGAGTAAAAAGGCATCGTCAGCACTGATTGGTCGGTGGATTCAAGCTGTCATTTCTGACATTTACACTGGACGGAACCTTCCTCGCTCGGCTGGACTAACAGCGCATTCTACTCGTAGGGCCGCCGCTACTAATGCATGGGCGGCCAGAGCCGCTCTGGAGGAAGTATGTAGAGCTGCCACCTGGTCTTCTTTGGTGGCTTTCATTCATCTTTATAAGGTCAATCAGTTCACCTCATCAGAGGCTGACTTTGGCCGACATGTCCTTCAGACAGTTTTGTTAGCGGAGGGGTAACATGAACTGGAGGAAAGCCCTCCCTAGGGGACGTTACTGCTTTGGCATGTCCCATTCTTGGAGGCTAGCTCCGCCCACTATGGAGAAAGGGCGTTGTTACTTACCTGAACGCCCCTTCTCGTAGGGCAGAGCTAGCCTCCAAGTCCCTCCCTGTTGGTTTCTTCTTTGTTGGTTGTGTTTTCATGGTTACCTGCTATTATAATGTTTGGTTGGGGTATTACACTATGGGTCTGACTTCGTCCTTCGTCTCAAGAGGGAGATCCCTTCGGGGAGACAGTTTTTATAGAGTCAGACTCAGTCCTGATTGGCTGATGGATTGGATCATCCCATTCTTGGAGGCTAGCTCCGCCCTACGAGAAGGGGCGTTCAGGTAAGTAACAACGCCCTTTTTGTGAGCTGCATTGGCTGCCAATTTGCTTTCAGGTACAATTTAAGGTGCTGATTTTGATCTTTAAAACCCTACATGGCATGGTCCAGGCTACTTCCTGCTTTCATGTACATGTTCCATTAGAGACAATCCCTCAAGTAAATTGGTTCTTTAAGGTGTCAACCAAAACCTTAAATTATACCCAGAAGCACATAGTACCCATACTGCCACATTCTCCATCAGTTAAAGCTTCTGAATGCTTTTCAGTTCATTGCAATAGTCCAGTTCAGTTCATTGCAAAGGTCACAGGGGCATAAGTTCCAATGAGCAAGGCCCTCCCATCCAGGAACAGGCACGGCTAGCACACAACCAAATTGGAGACAGGCAGTCACACAAGCAATCCTGTTCTGGACCAGAAGCTATGCCATCATTCTGCCACCAGAGCAGAAAGAATCACCAGCTTTACAGCTGCACCTTCACCTCCCCAGTCACCAAGCTGTAGTGCCTCACTGTGGTCCATAAAGCATGATTTATGGGTTATTTGGGCAGATACTACTACTACTACTACTACTACTAATAATAATAATAATAATAATAATAATAATAATAATAATAATAATAATAATAATAATAATAATAATAATAATAATAATAATAACAACAACAACAACAACAACAACAACAACAGTTGGAAGGGACCTTGGAGGTCTTCTAGTCCAACCCCTTAATTGTGGGTTGATCTACTTGTGGGTTAATCAACAAACCATAGTCAAACTGCTTAGTGAAATTTATAAATAAAGGATTTCATCTTTCTATATTCAAAATTCAACCTCAACTATTAAAATAGTTGAAGTGTTTCTTCCCTATTTTTGCAATTAATGAATGGGTCCTCAAATGTAGAGAGGGAGATTTCCACCCAGTGTAAAAGAATTACAGAGATTTCCTCACTCAGACTCAGAATCTCAGCCTTTTAATCCAATTTAGCCTTTCTTAATTGCATTACAAGAAAACAGTTTTCTTTATTCTGCCTAAAATAGTAGTTTAATAGCCTGGAACAATGGCATTAAATAAAATACATTGAATGTATAAGTGCATGTATGCAAGTAAAAGACACAGAATGTATGTTTATGTAGATTTAATCCTACCATAATTTAATATTTTAGGATGTGCTTCAAGGAGTTTCAGACTCACACACCCCACCTCCCTTCCCTCCCCATTTCCATGTGTGGTACAGAGATATTGTCTTCATACTTAGTGTACAATAAACAGCATTAGTCCACTTAGTTCAAAGACAAGTAACTCTGGCTTGCTCAGACCACAATTAGATGGAAGTTAGATAACATACTATATAGAGAACCTGGTTTGATGACCCACTTTGTAAACCAACTAAAATTTGCAAAGTACTAGCTCCTATATGCAGATTGAATAGGTTTGCGTGCTTTATCATAATCCATGAACTGTAAACTTGAAAAAAATATGTTATACAAAAGAAAGGAAAAGAAACATGTGTTTAAGATGGAGGTTCACAAGATATTTTCTACAAAACAAAGAGATCTCCTGTTTACATGATCTAATTTCTCCTAACCTTTGTTATTGTTGTGCCATATTAATGTAACCAGGTAGTCATTCCTCCTTCTCATATAGCAATTGCAATAGCACTTAGACTTATATGCCGCTTCACTGTGCTTACAGCCCTCTCTAAGCAGTTTAGAGTCAGCATATTGCCCCCAATGGGTCCTCATCTTGGTCCTCATTTTACCGACCTCAAAAGGATGGAAGGCTGAGTCAACCTTGAGCTGGTGAGAAGCGAACTGCTGAACTGCTGGCGGCTGGTAGTCAGCCATCAGCAGAATTAGCCTGCAGTACTGCATTCTAACCACTGCACCACATGGTTCTGATGCAAAAATATGTAAAGTGGTAGTAAGAGGGGTTTTGAAAATGGTTCCCAGAAATTTTCATGCTTCTTCCCTTAACTAATAAATACTCCAAATTTGGAAATAATAGTTTATTTGTTTCCTTTTCTTTTTACTATCAGTTGATTACATCTCTTCCAACCTGTTCCCTCCCCATATAGCCCAGTTTCATAGCTTAGACCCGTGGCTGTTTCCTTAAACTGATATGGATACTTTTAGAGTGTCTGCAGCATTTTATGGGCAATTTCTTATTCAGTGGCTCAGGGTGACTCCAATCTATGCGAGCAATTACTGAAGGGTTTTCACAATGTGACAGCCAAGGCAGCTAGCTGAATAACAAAAGCATAGCGATCAGCCTGGCATGATGTGGGATGCTGAAGTAGATTCACAGGCTGTAAGAGAAAGCTGTTTTTTATTAAGCCATGGGT
Organism: Diadophis punctatus similis; assembly: GCA_023053685.1. Classification (NCBI taxonomy): domain Eukaryota; kingdom Metazoa; phylum Chordata; class Lepidosauria; order Squamata; family Dipsadidae; genus Diadophis; species Diadophis punctatus. The sequence goes on along the minus strand of JALIGW010000001.1, from coordinate 35,338,560 downwards.
GATGAGGTGGTATGTACTAAAATAGGCTAGGTAAGATATTGCATTCTCTGAACACAGTAAGAAAATCTACGTGTCTATATTCTAAGAAGTTGATATGCAGGCCTTCTGAGTAGGACTTTGAAATGATTGAGATACATTTGGGCCACCAGTAGGGATCAGCAAAGCTGGTTTTAGTCCATGTAATTTTTATAGGCATTTACCATAAATCCAAGGATGCTATTCCATTTCTGCATTCATCTGTATTTTTTAAAAAAAACCTTTCTCTATATATGTTGAAACGTGTACTCTAATATCTATTTAAATGTGGGGAAGAGTGTTCTCAATACCATTGAGAACTGTGTTACATTACCAAAAATATTAAATTATTGTGTAGCTGACAAGTTTCTGAACAATTCATGTAGCAACTTACAAGGAGTGAATTCAGTAAGCATCTTAGATAACAATTGATTCAATTAACATTCATATTGATTGACTAGTGAATAACTATATTCTCTTCCCCGAAATGATGAATGACCTTCCTATAAACCCGACAAGACAGACACAGACTTCAGAGGATAATTAGAACTGCAGAAAAAAACAATTGCTACCAACCTGCCTTCCATTGAGGACCTGTATACTGCACGAGTCAAAAAGAGGGCCGTGAAAATATTTACTGACCCCCTCGCATCCTGGACATAAACTGTTTCAACTCCTACCCTCAAAACGACGCTATAGAGCACTGCACACCAGAACAACTAGACACAAGAACAGTTTTTCCCCGAAAGCCATCACTCTGCTAAACAAATAATTCCCTCAACACTGACAAATTATTTACTAAGTCTGCACTACTATTAATCTTCTCATCATTCCCATCACCCATCTCCTCCCACTAATGACTGTATGACTGTAACTTTGTTGCTTGTATCCTTACGATTTATATTGACTGGTTCCTAATATGATTTGATTGCTTATTTGTACCCGGACTATCATTAAGTGTTGTATCTTAAGATTCTTGACGAACTTATCTTTTCTTTTATGTACACTGAGAGCATATGCACCAAGACAAATTCCTTGTGTGTCCAATCATACTTGGCCAATAAAAAATTCTATTCTATTCTATTCTATAAAGAATAGCCTTTTAATTGCATTATATTTAAACCTATATCTTGCATTGGCCCTGCTAGTGGTAACATTTCTATCAAATCTGTATAGTTCTTGAAAATTCTTGAGACATACTGTAGCATTCTCTAAAACTTTCCAAACAATATGATTTTTTCCCATAAATTAATATTTTAAAATATTGGGCAAATATTTGACTATGTTTGATTGCTAACTTGACCAAAAGTGTGTTGTTCAGCTGAAGACCAACTGTAATTTGAAAAGCAGCTTATGAACAAACCCAGTTCTCCTTGTTTGACAGGAAGAAAGTTGATACTGTACCAGTTTTATTTATATAATTATTTATTCCATAAATAAGCATATTTGCAGTATTTCATGTATTTATTTATTTATTTATCCATAAATCAATACATCCTGATATATAAAATATGTTTCAAAGGTGGCACAAGTGAGGAAAACCAAGAGAAAAACTTCAGGGATAATTATAAGAACATAGCTTTTCCCAGTTAGAATTTTGAACATCACTATTCAATTTTCCTACATGTACATAGACGAAGAAACATAATACATATGCCTGGTTTTCATTTTGTGCTGCCAGAAACCTTTTTAGCAATAGGTTTGGGGTAGCGGGCATTATAATCAATTATACTGTATATACATTGCAAGGATATCCTGCTGTAATTTACTTGCAAATCATAACATTTGGGAAAAAAATAAACACACATTTGGGATGGAAGAGGCTGTTGCTGAGAAAAAAAATCAAGAAAAACCTAGAAACAGTGAGTATATTTCACTGGATCAGGGGGGGCTGAATCAATAATCCTCACTTAGTTTAAGCAAATGTATTCCCTTTGTGACATTTTGTGACTTACAATGCTAATGTAACATTTAAAAAGACATGGACAATAGAAAATAAGAAAGTGAGAATAACTTTTACATGATTATGCTCAGTTGTTAAATATTAATTATATTTTTGTGGATAATGTTTATTAATAATAATACCCTCTATAACAATGTTCATATAATACTAGCAAAGGGTGCTTCTACAATATAAGCTGTAATTTCTATCAATTTACCCATCTGATGAACTTGACCACTTATCCTCTTACCATTGGCATTGGCTTTCTTACCCTGCCACTGGCTGAATTGTCCTGATGTCATAGCTTGCTGGAGCAGGGAGCTCATCTCAATATATCATCAGCTGCTGAAAGCATTTTGGATTTATTCATATTTTATTAAACATATGTAATTGTTTTTAACTATAAGTAGAGTTTAATATCTAACCTGACATTCTTACATAATTCTACTCTAATATAACTCTTCATTTATTACAAAACAAACAAAAATGGCAATATACTGTTTATTTCATATCTTTCCATAGGTCCCTGCCTATTTGCAACTATTGGTACATTTTAAGAGCTGTTATGGCACAGTGGTTAGAATGCAGTACTACAGGACTCATTGTTCACTCCAGGAGTTCAATTCTGAGTGGCTCAAGGTTGACTCAGCCTTCCATCCTTCCGAGATTGGTAAAATGAGGGCCCATATTATTGGGGACAATATGCTGATTCTGCAAACCGCTTAGAAAGGGCTGTAAAGGGCTGTGAAGTGGTATATAAATCAAAATTCAGAATCAAACTCCTGGAGTGAGCAGTGAGTTAGGCTGCAGTACAGCATTCTTACACTCTAAAAAAATAAGAAAAAATAAAGTAAAAGAGAAGGAAGAGTTCTAAATCAGTGAACATTTGTGAATTGCTTATTTCTTTTTTTAAGCAGAAAATTAGATCAGGAATGATTATTTCCCAAGGTAATTGTAGATCAGGGAACTGGAGGAACATAGGTGCTATAAGTGAGTAAATTTTGCAAAGTGATTTGAAGGAAGCAACCAACTCTCTTGTTATAGGTATTTAATACATAGACATTCAGCACTAAAGAAAAAATACTAAATAAAGTCTAAAATTAATGTTGGGGAGCACTGGCAACATTAAAAGCTATAAAAAGAGATTTATCAGGAAGCTGAAATTGAACTATATGGATTCATCAATAGTACATTATAAGTTAGGATGGCACCTCCCCCCCCCCATTTATGTGATGCAATAAATCAAAGAATGCATAAAAGAACAGACTTCTTTAAAATACCATTTACATAGTACAAAAGATGCAGCAAAGTCTCACTTTAAGTTAATAGCAAATGTTGCGTTAGTTCAAGTCCTAAATTACAGTATGTCAACTGTTCTTTTTTTCTTCAGAGGTGATCTTTCTAATCAAAACTCTACTTTCACATTTTCTTCTGGGAAAGCAAATGAACCAGATTATCTAGTTTTCCACAAATTCTGCAAACATTTTAGAACTTATTCACTTGGCTTCTTAGATACCGTAAGTTAAATCATAGAAATTAATAAAAGGAAAGTTTTACATCTCTTCCATTTTGGTGAAGTTTTTTTTTAAATATTTTAGATGTGCTATTTAAATACAGATATGAACTCTTCACAATTTAAGCATGTAAAACCATGTGAAATTCATGGATTGTTCAGATATTATTCCACTGAATGTGAGTCAGCAGTGTGATATGGCTATGGAAACAGCTGCATCAACAGAAGTATCATTTACAAATCATTAAAGGTGTTAGTTCCATTTTATTGCCCATAGTCTAAATCCTACTACATGTATTATGTCCAGTTCCTGAAATCCTTCTTAAATCCTCTAAATAGGTTCACAGCAGGGCAACAAGAATTATCAAGAAAGTAGAAACTAAGTCCAATGAAGAAAAACTGAAAATACTGATTATCTTAAGCTTTCTAAAGACTAAGGGGGAGTAGGAACTGAGAGAAACACGAGAGCACTGTTTAAATCCTTGCAAATATGTCACAGCCGACCTTCTTTTCAAGATCTGTTTTCTATTCTTTCAGAGTGCAGATCATGGAATAGTACATGTAAGTCACAGCTGACTCTGCAATGACTTTCATTCCTAAATTCAATAATGAATTAAAATGTATAACAATAAAATATAATCAATTACTTCTGACACTGAGGAACAATCAGTAACCCCCAAACAACCCTTCCACTGTAGAAAGAATCAATACAATTCCCTCAGATCCAAATCTCAGAAGAAATATTGTTCCAGGAAAAAGGGGTTACTCACTCCTAATATTCCCTAGGAGCTGGGACCCAAAAAGTCATTTCATTGGATAGACAGAACCCATTGGGAGTAAGCAGTGATACAGAAGCAATGATACAGCCAAGTCCCAAGCTATGTAAGACTTTAAAGATGACAACCAGTACATTGAACTGCATCTGAAGATCAGCTGGTAATCGGTGCAGCTCTCAAAATAGGAATGTTAAAAGAGCTGTTAAGTTAATACTTTATGAACTACCTATAGCTTATCTGTGATCTTATCATGTCTATTCCAAATAAAAATTATCTGCTCTGCTACAGTGTCTTTTAAAAAAGCAGAGTAAAAGTTAATGAATGCAAGACCTCTTTTTCCACATCCAATTACACCACCACTTAGTTTCCAGTGAAGCCCCTGTATAGCCATCCTTGAAATACTGTAACACCTAGATTTAATTCCTGTTTGGGAGTTATTCTGAGCCTATTTTGCTAACTTGATCTCTATGTAACTTTATGCAAGTGTTTAGTGTGGTGGTTTAACAAAGAGCTTTTTTGAACACTGATTGCTAAGCAAGCATCTGTCCTATTTTGCTGATCCTTGCATTTCTGCAAAATCCTAACATAAGCCAAGCATGACGGTCAAGCTCCTATGCTTACTTATATAATATTATACACCTTCGCAGTGATAATTAATCTTATATAATAAGATTAATAATAATCTTATATAATAAGATTAATTATCACCCTGACGGTGTATAATAGTGTGTTAATTTACACTGATTTATTAATTAGTGTATGTATTCAAGGTACTACATATGTATATTTATCATGAAAAAGAGAGTGTTGATGTCCTCTCTCTCCCTCTCTCTCTTATTACATTGTATAATAAGTAATAGGTATGAATATGTCAATGTATGACAAAAGCATTTGTACCTCCATCCCTGTGAAAGAAGACATAACCGTGATAAAACTTTGGTATACATTTTAGAAATGCTGTTATCACTTAGGTGTTTCCCAAAATTAAGGCATCAGCCTGAACACATAAAAATCCACACCGAAGGGTTGCATTAGTACAAAATGACTGACCCCTTTTGCAGAACTAGACTCCTTTTGCAGAGCTCTTTCTTTAAGTAGTAAATAAATGCATACTCCCAGTAGTTTGCCACATACAATAGGTAAGGCCACTTCTTATGCTAGGCCAAAAGACTTAACTATAACTTCAGAATATTATTAATTAATCCTGTCTTTATTCATGAGTCTGTAGGTCTAAAATAGCAGTTGTGTTTAAAATAAACCCATTTTCAATTCATAGGAAAATCAGCCTACTACTGTAGGTGAATTCATGGTAGTCCAAATATGATTTTTTTTGTTTAGAGCAGGGGTGTCAAACTCATTTCTCATCGTGGGCCACATACGGCCTAGGGAGATGTCAAGTGGGCCGGACCATTAAAATTATACCATACTCTGCTATAAATAATTAAAATATCATGTCTTTTCTTTGTTTTGGTGTAAAGAAGCACAAGAACATTAGGAAAATATTGAAATTTAATAAACTATCCTTTTACAAAACATTTCATAAAACACCTCATATTTCCTTAGACAAATGTGCAATTTACTTTTATCATTCACAAATATGCATTGCAACAGATCCCACTGATTGTACAAAGGCACAAAACTTTAATTGGTACTGAAAAATATAGTAATGCACTTTAAGATTAAATGAGACTTTTAAAGAAAGGAATTTTTAAACCACTTACACATACGCATATAAAATCTAAATGTAATCCCTGCACACCTTACAAACTAAGGAGAGTGATTTTAAATGTGTAATGAAGAAAGTGTTCGCCTGTCCTGTAAATCTGTAAACTTCATACATGAAACATACATACACATACAATACATACTAAAAATTTATGGAGTTGTATGAACAGTAGAATTCCATCACACAACTTTTATTTTGAAGCTGCTGACTAACATTAAAGTGCACATTTTTTAAATCACCACAGTAAGGATTCATCTTCACAGAGCTGTATTCTTTCAATGCAAACAGTATCTAAGGCAGCATTTTAAAGGTGTTAGTCTAGTCTGGACTTGTATTTGTTCCTGAAACTTGGCATCTTTTGGCCTGTACAAGTGCATCAACACCAGGTGTCATGTCCTGACTAGCTGTCACTTTCAGAATGTCATTTAAGTGCTTGTTTGTGAGCCTTGAACGCATTTTTGTTTTATTGATATTCATCACTGAGAAGATTTGTTCACAAAGGTAGGTTGTCCCAAACATGCACAAAATTTTAACAGCCAGGGCTGTTAATTTGGGGTACCCTGGTAGTAGATACTGATAAAATCTGTCCAGACCTACAGAGGCAAATTTGCCCTTCAAATCTGCATCACACTGCAAATCAATTATCTCTAGCTGAATTTCGACCGGCAGATCAGAAGCTTTAACTGTGAAAGGTGAGCGAAAAACTGAAAATTCTGTCTCAAGTTCACCAAATACCTGAAAACGTTTCTCAAACTCCCGCAGTAGTCCTGCAATTTTGTCTTTGTACCGTTTCATGTCCGCATCAGGTCTGGTCACACACACATCTCTCAGACAGGGGAAATGAGCAGGGTTGCCATTTGCCAGTTGCATCTCCCACAAAGTCAGCTTCAACTTAAATGCATGTATGTTGTCAGAAAACTGTGTGACAACTTTTTTGCGGCCTTGCAACATTTTGTTCAGATTGTTCAAGTGTTCAGTAATATCAACCAAGAATGCAAGGTCCCGTAGCCATTTTTGAGATTGTAATTCCAACACCGGTTTTCCTTTTTTCTCCATGAACTGTCCGATTTCCTCTCGTAGATCAAAGAAATGCCTCAGCACAGCGCCTCGGCTTAACCATCTCACTTCATCTCACTCTCTGTTTCAATTGACTGTCTAAATCTGCCGATAGTTCCGAAATCCTCTCTGCTACAGTATTCCTCGTCAGGCTAATATTGGCAAAAGCTTGTCGCTTCTCGGGACATACAAGTTCAGCCGCTTTCATCATGCATCGTTTAACAAAGTCACCGTCGGAATACGGCTTCGATGCTAATGCTATTTCGCTAGCAATTAGGTAGCTGGCTTTTACCGCTGCTTCACTGACTTCTCGGCTCTGGATGAAAGTTGACTGCTGTTTCCTCAGACCCGCCAGCAATTCGTTAATCTTATCTCTTCTCAGTTGTCCTTGCAAGCCGTCATATTTTTCACTGTGATGAGTCTCGTAGTGGCGTCGAATATTATATTCCTTCAATACCGAAACTTGTTGCAAACACACCAAGCACGAAGGTTTTCCGTGCATCTCTGTAAATAAATAGGACGTGGTCCATTTTTCTTTGAAAATTCTACACTCCTTATCTACTTTTCTCCGTTTGGATAACGACATTTTGGCTAATGAGGGTGTAGCGGAGAAATAGAGACCAAGGTATAAACAACGTCGTAACAAGCAGCAGATGGCGCACTGATACCGTCTGCTGTTTTCAGTCTGTCTCAGTGATGCGGCTTGTCTTCTACTCTGATGGAAAGAGTGCGCCCCTTAGCGGATAATCCATGAATTGCAGCGAATTAAAAATATTAATTCCATGTCTTTTATGCATTTTTTCCACTTTCAAATTATCCTGCGGGCCTGATCGAACCTCCTTGGGGGCCGGTTCCGGCCCGCGGGCCGTATGTTTGACACCCCTGGTTTAGAGGAATGGTTTAGTAAATAGGGAAAGAAAGTCCAAATCTATCAAACAGTGTAACATTTCACATATGCAGTTAAAAACTTACAGATCTATTGTTATCTGAAAACAAGGATCCTGCACATCTTGACCAGGTATTCAGTTTCATAAAAAATAATATATGTGTAATGATTTATAACAATAAATATGCTTATGAGTTGTTAAGATGCTAGTATGTAATCATTATCATTCTTTATTTGGAAATAAAATAACTGAAACCATATAAATAGTGGGAAAGAAACTCTAACATTGAGTTTGCAGAGGTACAGGTACACAGACAGAGAATTATTGAAATACACAGAATGGAACATTTTTCCAAATATATTTTTATCATGGCTGAAAGAAATGTTGAAATGTGTGCAGATAAGGGAATACATTGCAGAAAGATCTTTGGTACATAGATTACAAGCATATCTATACAATCTGGCAGGTCTGTCTACAGAGGTGTGTCCTCACTATAGTGCAGTGATGGCGAACCTTTTTTTCCTCGGGTGCTGAAATAGTGCACACGCGCGCTATCGCACGTGTGCGCGTGCCCACACCCATATTCAATGCTCCCCCACACATCTCTGCTCCCCCATTTCCTGAATTCCGGTGGATCCGGTAGGCCCATTTTTTGCCCTCCCCAGGCTCCAGAGGCTTTCTTGGAGCTTGGGGAGGGCAAAAACACCCTCCCCTGCCACCCTGGAGGCCCTCTGGAGGCCAAAAACGCCCTCCCAGAGCCTCCGTGCGAGCCAAAAATCAGCTGGCGGGCGCCCACATGCACGCTGGACCTGAGCTATGGCAACAGCTCGCGTGCCAGCAGATATGGCTCCGTGTGCCACCTGTGGCACCCGTGCCATAGGTTCGCCATCACGGCTATAGTGTATAGATTGTAAAATAATATGTGGCTAGTAAACAATATGCATCACAGAAATATGTTGCACACACATGATAGAAATACATTAGTTAAGGCATCAGAAACCAGCACATAACTCTTTTAGGAAAGGCAATAGGTAAGAAAATGGTCAAAGTCTAGTCTAGAATTCAAGGCAAAGGATTTAAGTAAAGGTAGGAATGTTCAGAAGGTTAAGCAGAAAACGTTAGTATAAAGTTCTGGCAAACATAATAGAATCACAAAATCAGAAAACATCATATAGGAAATTGAATCCAAATCTCTGAAGATTTGAATTCACTCATGGGCAATAGGTAATCCCTTGCCATATTTTTCTCAAAGAAGTCCTACTTCTTCATCATGTTCATCAGAATTGCCTGGTAGAAATATATCTCTTTTCAGAGAAGATTGGATTAACGAAGCACAATGTTTGGGGGAAATATTTCATTGTTCTTTCTTCTGCCACAGTTGAAGGGGTGAAGATTCTCAAACAATAATGCCCATCACTTTATCAATATATAAACTATTTTAAGAAAAGCATGCAGTACTTGCTAGGCTTTCTTGGGCATGGAATAAAGATCTTTCCTACTAACCTTCTAATTTTTTTGTGTGTATTTTTTTTATCCCATTCTCCAAACTTGCTTTTTTTAAAAAAAAATGGGCCAAATACTTTGACAGTGTTGACTGCTTTATCTGCTGGTGACTTTCCAGATTTTAGTCAGAGGTCTTTCATCTCATTCCTTTTTTTAAAAAAATGACATAAACTGAACCTAGAATGTTCTCTTGGGTCTCCATCTTGTCAGTAAGTGTAATTTCTTACAGTAATTTCTTTCTTCATTCTTTCTTTCTTATCCAGATCATATACACTACTCAAAAAAATTCAAATTAACAAAAACGTATTTGTTATCCCACAGACTTTTGCGTCTCAACACTTCCTGAGACTTCAGCAAAAGTATACATTGGAAATTATATTTTGTCTCCTTATTAATTTATATAGCTCACAAAAATTATTATTTTTTCTTATATGGAACTATAATCTTCTTACATAAAATCTCATGAGCAATACATATATTTTATTCAAAGCTAAGAATTCAAATTTATGTCCTATTTCTTTATATTTTTCATTACTATGCCATGTCCTCACAACAACAGACAGACCTATTCGACACCTTCTTTCCAAAGAGGCAAAACCAAGAGTCAGTTTGGTCTAGTAGTAAGGAAGCAGACTAGAAAGCAGGAGACCATGAATTAGCCAGCTGGGTGACCTTGGGCTAATCACTCTGTCTCAGCCCAAATCACCTCACAGGGTTGTTGTTGTTGTTGCTACTGCTGCTGCTGCTGCTGCTGCTGCTGTTGCTGTTGTTGTTGTTGTTGTTGCTGCTGTTGTTGTTGGGAAAATAGGAGGAGGAACATTGTGTTGGAGATGTTTGCCACCTTGAGTTATTTATAAAAATAATAAAGGTGAGATATAAATCAATCAATCATTACAGACACAATAACCCTGAAAAAGGATCTGTATACATAATTTGGTCTCCTGTGTACCTCATCTTTTAGCTATTAGCTAAAATGTTTTCAGATGGAATTTTGCACATTCCCTTCTATTCATTTTCCACAATATGATGCTTTTGTTATACAACTGCTTTATCAGTTGAAAAGACATATTTTAAAGACTGAACACAATCTCATGTAATTTAGATTGTTTTGGCAGAGAAAAATGTATTGTGGGATCATTACTTAATCCAAGGTGAGTAAAGGAAATGGAAGTCATACTTCTATTGAGAGTAGTTAATGATCAATACTGACAGGCAACTATAAACACAGTAATAACAGTCACCCTCATTTTCCTCTTTCTTTCTGTCTGCTATATAGCCCTATCATAGCTACCTTTATAGAAAATTAATTTGTCTGACTCACTTTGGTAAGCTATTGTACATGCAACACAATAGGAAAAAATGAAGCAAGGCAACAACCCAGTTGTAGATTAAGCATGTCACAAAGCTATCTCGGGGAAGGGATGGGGACACACCAACATATTTACCTTTGTAGAGTAATTGGGGTTCTCTGAGTTTGGTTGTTGGTTGGTAACAACAACAACAACAACCAATTGTTACCAGACTATCTTCAATGGTAAAAGGGCTCTTCCAGCACTGAAGATGTCTGGTCTGGTAACTAAATGCCTGCAAGCCTTCAACCAAGCTCATAAAGTACCAAGGACTCCACAGTTCAGCCCTGATCTACCAACTGAGGAGCCGGTTAAGCAAAGTGATGTCTGCAGCAGTCTTGTTCTTTGTCCAGGTAGAAGCAATAGCAATGGTGGCTAGGTGATCATTCCAAATTGGCTGTGAAAGAACTGTGGAGTAAAGTTGCAGGTGATCACAGGACATCCAGTCTTGGTGTGCCAGAGGACACAGATGCTCAGAAATGTCAAAAGGGGACAGCAGGAGCTGAACTGAGAGATGAAGGGATAACTGATCTTTGTCCTGAAGCTGCCATAGGATTAACCATGCTGCACAGCAGCCATTTTTCTTGCTCTTTCCATTTTGCCTAACTCTGATGGAAGTGATCCAGGTGATAAAAAGACATAAGAGATGCTTGGAGTGCCACTGGAGGAAATCTAAGAGTAAACCCATGTGAGCATGGGTAAGAGTCTTAATGATTACTTTCTGATGATAAGGACAGCAAAATGTAAATATATTTCTGTTTTCACATCCATTGAGAGCTAGGTAGAGATCATGTTAAAAGTGACCAATCCCTCCTGGGTAAGGAGGAACTGGGTGAATATTTTCAGAGGTGTTATGAGAATTATTCTAGGCAACTGTCAGATAAAATCATTCAGACTCCAACTGTTGAAGTTCTATGAAGTTCACTGAGGCATGATCTAGCTTACTTGTCTGGAAACAGGATTGCCAGGATTGTTAGTCCTGTTGAAGTGGACATGGTCCTCCAGATTGTGAATTCAGCCATCTGTGTCTTAGATTCAATGTTTCTTTGAGGGAAGGGCTGGTTTCCCTAGCTCTGTGCCCCTTCTTCATGAAGCCATCCAGCAGATTGGCACAATTTTCATTTTGTCTCCAAACTTCTCTTTTTAGGGAAGGTTGTTAAAAGTGGTTTGCCTGAAGCTAACCTCAGAGGTCCCTGAAAGAAACTGAATATTTAAGCTTGGTTATAGAACCGTGATAACATTGATCACACTTATCAATGGTTTTTGTGGTGGGACTAGGTAGGGGTTGATACATCCAATTTGATCCTCCTTAGTCTCTCAGAAGCTATAAAAGAATTTAGAATCATAGAATCATAAGGCTGGAAAGGACCTTGGAGGTCTTCTACTCCAAACCCTGCCCATGGCAGGAGACCTTATAGCACCCTGGACAAATGAC